>PVJL010014996.1:0-25944 GCA_004026885.1 Lyroderma lyra | reverse complement strand
CCTCCCGGGCGCCCTGTCCCCTCCGCGGGCCTCCCGGGCGCCCTGTCCCCTCCGCGGGCCTCCCGGGCGCCCTGTCCCCTCCGCGGGCCTCCCGGGCGCCCTGTCCCCTCCGCGGGCCTCCCGGGCGCCCTGTCCCCTCCGCGGGCCTCCCGGGCGCCCTGTCCCCTCCGCGGGCCTCCCGGGCGCCCTGTCCCCTCCGTGGGCCTCCCGGGCGCCCTGTCCCCTCCGTGGGCCCGCTGGCCGGCGGGCAGAGCGGCAGAGACGTGCGCTCAGGGGCAGGAGCCCGGCCGACGTCCCGCGGGCCGGAGCAGACGCCGGACGGCGGGGGTCATGAGTGAGGACGACGAGGACGGGCGGGCACCCTGGGCAAACAGCCGCGACGCGGTGCGTGGCCCTGGACAGACGTGCTGGCCCCTCCCCATTTCCTAAAGCAGACGACGGGGTCCCCGGGGAATGAGAGCGTGGCCCCCACCCCCGTCGTCTCCGGCGTCCGCTGGGGGCGGGCGGGAAGGACTCCCTCGTGGGGAAACGCCTCTTTTTACAAAGTCGGAATCGTTGCCCAAACTAACGGCCCCAAACCCCCAAAACCTCAGCAGGACGGAGACGCTGTAGAGCCGCCCAGAACGTTCCGGCGAGACCCCAGGCCTGCGGCCGGGAGGCGGGGCGGGTGGGGGGAGCAGCACGGGAGCTCTGACAGGGGACCCCCAAGCGCGTGCTAGGACGTCTGCTGGGGGCCGTGTGACCTCGCCCAGCTCACCCTCCGCCCAATGGTGGACACCGTCCCAAGGGGGCGGGCCCCGGCGCAGCGGGGGACGCGGGGGGCTTGCTGACGGGACCGCACGTGTCCCCTCCCGTGTCCCTGTGCCGCTGTGGACCAGCACCCGTGGACGTGGAGGCCAGGCAGCTCCTCGAAGGACGGGGCTGAGAAGGGACGCAGGGCACCCAGCGGCCACCGGGCCGGCTCGGGACGTGGCCCCAGTGGGCCGTCCGTCAGCGGGTGGCACAGGAGCGAACAGAGTGACCGGCCCAGCGGCGTGGCCCCAGGCCCCTGGGCAGAGGTCGCCGGCACAGGGCACCCCGCGGGGACCCCGGCCGGACTGAGGCGCTGGCCAGGCCCTCACGTGGTGACCGTCACCTCTGCGGGCGGCGTCCTACGGGGGCCCCGTTAACTGTGACTCAGGACGTGCTGTCCCGGCCCCCTGGGTAGGGCCTGCAGGGGTCTCGAGGGTCCTGTGATTCCGTTGTCCTCGGCTGCGGGCGGACCCCGTGTTCAGCCGGTGGACTCTGTCGCTGGGGGTCAGCAGCTGGGAAGAGCTCCCAAACACGGGGCGAGACTCCACGCCCACGTGGCGCTGCCGCCCTCCCGAGTCCCCTTGTGAACAGAGCCCCCGGGGTCGCAGACAACAGGCTTTCACTTTATGGGGGGGGGTCCCCACGAGCGGCGCTTTGCGTGCAGCTCGCGTGCCGCTGCGCCTTCGTTGCACGTTTACGCCACGGTGGGCGCGCGCAGGGAGACGCGCTGTGACACGGCGGCACGAGAGCCCGGGCCTTTTAACTGAGAGTCTGAGCGGGTCTTTGCAGGCACGCGCCCCAGACGTGTGGGGACGGACCGCCGTCCATTCTCGGAGGGGTGGACACACCTTTCATGCGGTTTATGCCACGCCCAAGGCCAGCTCCTGTCCCTGACAGGCAGGTCCCCGGGACACTGCAGCCACCTGCACACGCGGGCCTGGGGCCTTTGGGGCCTGTCCTGTCCGAGCAGGCGCTGGTCTGAGAGGGGAGAAGCACCGCTCGGCCGCTGGACCGGCCCCCGGGCCCCGCCCTCCCGTCCAGCCTCACTCCTTGCCCCCCGGGGCTCTGAGGAGCGCCCACCTGGGAACACAGAGTTGGGTGCCGTCACCGAGGCCCCCCACTTTCTGACCCCTGCACTGACCTTGCCTGTCAGCCTGACTCAGCTGCAACGCCGGTCGGTCGGGCTAATGACGGGGAGATGAGGTGTCAGCCAGCCCGGCACCCTGGCTTCAAAGCCGGCACCTCCTCGTGGAAATCACCGGCTGTCACCTGCCCCGCTGGGAGGTGACAGCAGCCCCCAGGTCAGGAGATAACGCACCTGGAAGTGGGCCGACTGCCGGGGTGTAATTGGCCAGTGGCCTCTGGAGCACAGGCCACCTACTGGCCACTTTCCTCTGCCACTGGGTGACACTTCACTCACAGAGCACTTGGCACTCAGCAGCTAATGACATCTCCAGTCACGTGCCAGCGCAGGAGGTCCTGTGGGGGGAGACGCTGTCCTGTCCTGCGCTTCCCTGTCCTCACCTGACCGCGGAGGGGAGGCGCCCCCTCGTCCGGGAAGGCCACTCGGGCCACAGGGGACCCCTAAGCGCAGCAGGTGAAGGAGATTCTCCGGGAAGAGGGCCCGCCACCCCCTCTGAACACGGCGCGAGCGCGTCCACAGCCAGACGCCGTGTTGCTGGCTCTGGGGCTTCTGCTCAATTCCGGCAGCACCGCAGGTTGCCCCAAGTCAAGACGGCACTTCAGGAAGCCCCGCCCGCCACCCACCCGCCCATCTGTCCGTCCATCCACCTTCTTTCCACCCAAAACGGAAATGACACGATGAGGTCATTCAAACCGACACCCACAAGTTTTATTTCTTTTATTTTTTATATGAGAGCGGCTCCCCGGCTGGGGATGGGACCCAGGCCGCAGCGCTGACAGCGCCGAAGCCTCAGCCACTGCACCACGGAGCCCCCGACACCCACAAACTTACTCAAGCGTTCGCGCCCTCGGTAACTTCTTAGGAAACTCTAGGACTGACCAGGCCACTGACCGCAGCCCGCTTCCTGCTTTTTGCTTCTCTGGGGAAACGAAGACAAGTCCTACGAGAGGGACCAGGATGGTTTTGGAGGGGCCTGACGGAACGCCGCGTGTTAGGGAGAGTCCTCCGGCTCCCTGTGACGTCCTTTGCCGGCGCATTGCGTCCCCTGTGACCAGAGTGAGCAGAGTGTCACCAGGCTGTGGGGCGCACGTGGAGACCGCCTGGCGGCCTGGCCCGGTAGATTCTTCTCTTTGCACTTTGGTACGAGCAACAGAAGTCTCCCCGACAGCCCCTGCAGAGTCATCGGAACTCGACGACGCGATGGCTGTCACACAGCCCGGGTCGGGGTCTGCACGAGAAGGCGGGACTTTGGTTCTCTGTCCGGCACGCACGACGCTCGGCGGGGACCAGCCCTCCCCGCAAAGTGTGCGCGGCAGACCTTGCGCTGCAGCTACCTGGGCGGCGAACAGGCCTCCACGTCCCGGGCACCAGCCCCCACCGCGGCGCGGAAGCGATGCCCGGAGGCGGGTGAGGACGGCGCGCTCCCACGTGGATGACGCGCAGGGACGGCCCGAGCCGACGGTGACCGAAGGCAGCGTGGGGGCGCTTTTCCGCGGACGCCAGGGCGGGGTCTGTCCAGGCGCGGTTCGGGCCTGCGCACCTCACGTCACGTACATCACGCCCCAGGACGATGCTCAGACACCGGCCACGCGGACACGTCACCGGGCAGGCGCCGTGTCCAGTCGTGGCTCCGCCGTGGAGCTGGGTGACGCCGGGGGCCACTTTCCTACCGTTTCTGAGCCTCAGGGTTTAACTTTTTGACCCAGGGAGAATGTCGCCGGTCTCGCCGGGATGCCGCGAGGGTTCAGGACGACACGGGACGCAGCTCGCCGGGCGTCTCACTCCGTCTGCAGGGACCTGCCGAGACGCTTCCACGACTACGGGGCAGGCACAGCGGCGGTTTTAACCCTCGGGGGTGGCGTTACGGGAGGAACTGTGCTGTTGGGTGGGCTGTCTCACCGCGTGTCACACCCACGTGGTGCTTGCACCCTGCACGCCAACCCAGCGTCTTTGTGTGAACCCCGTGACCAGAGCGCACAGGTCTCTGTGTTCTGCTTTTCTCTGAACTGTCACTCGCTCCCTGGGGCCTTTGCACCTGTGCCTCACTTTCTCTTGTCAATCAAAGCTCTGATCCAATGTCACCTCCTCAGGAAGGCCGTCCCCGCCCAGCCCTCGCACTCTGTCACGCTCGCCCCCTCCTAGCCTGCCGCCTGGGGCTCCCTCGGAGCGGAAGAGCTCTGCCCCGTGTCTCCCGTGCCCTGACACCTCCCCCTCCCGGGACGGAAGCTGGAGAAACCGCCCTGCCCGGTCCGGGCGCCTCCCCAGCAGCCACAGCAGCGAACGTCTGGCGGCAGATAACCGTGTGTTTGTGACCGCTCAGGCCACGGGCTGGGGGCAGGGCTGGACCCACGACAAGGCTGCAGAGGTGACAGCCACCACTCAGGTCCCATCCTGCCTCCCGGGAGACCCCCATCAGGGGGCCCGGACCTTCCTCAGTAAAGCCTCGTTGACACGAGACCACACACTCCCGTCACTCTTTGTCCCTCAGAGCACCCACCGCTGGTGGGCCCACAGTCACAAAGCCACCTCCCCCCACATGACACGAGCGTCGTTTGTGAGAGGGACGGAGGGGCTGGTTTCCATCGATGGCGTTTTACGGGCGGGTGAGCCATTTCGCTCATCGTGCTCCGACCCGGCTGCATGACCCTGTCCCTTCCCCAAAAGCCACTGTTTGATGTGTCCAGCCCCCCACCCCACAGGCACCCAGCTACCCACGGAGGGTCAGGTACAGGCGGCTGTGGTGGGGTCGGGACGGTGCCCAGCTGGTCCGCAGGACCAGGGCCGGCCTGCTGCCCTGCCACCTCCTGGGCTGTGATGCAGAAGGCTGTCCCTCTTCTGGCCTCACAGGGACCATTCAAGCTCCAGAGGGCCACTGAGGTGGCGTCCCACCCTTCAGACGTTCTTACCAAATTCTGCATGTGTACGTGTGCGTGCACTGTGTGCATATGTGTACGTGCACATTTGTGTGCATGTGTGCGTCTGTGTGCACACGCATGTCTGTGTGCATGTGCGTGTGTTTGCGTGCACATGCATGTTTGTGTGCACAAGTGTGTTTTGCGCACACACGTGTTTGTGCGCACATGTGTTTTCGTGCGCATGCGTGTTTGTGTGCACATGTACGTGCGCACGCACTGTGTGTACATGTGTGCATATGTTTGTATGCACGTGTGCGTGCATGTCTGTGCATGCATGTATTTGCACATGTGCGTGTACTTTGTGTGCATGCGTGCACGTGCGTGTGGCATAAGAACCTCCCCTCCTTCAAAGTCCCCCCTTCCTCAGCTTGCTGCACAAGGCGCGGGGTTCAGATTTTGCTCTGAGCGCCGCGGGCTGGAGGACCACAGACACTAGCTCGGGGGGCGTTCTCAGGCCGCACCGGGTGCTGGTGCTGAGCCAGGCCAGGGAGGGGCCGCCCGCAGGGACAGCGGCCCTCGCCGCGGTGGCCGTGGGACGGTGGGACAAGCGGGGCCGTGTCTCGGAGGTGGGGGGGGGCTGTGCAGAGGAGCGCGTGCAGGAGGGGAAGCGGCCCCGCGGAGAGCTGTGTGGTTTGGGCTGGGACGGGAACCTGTCACTGCTTTCGAGGACACTGTACGGGTTTACAGTGCCACCAGCGAAGTAAGAGTGTAACATGTGTCACAACCCACCGGCATTAGATACTATCTCCTTTTCGAAGAAACCTCTCATTTTCATGATTATGAAACAGGAGCCGCTTTCAAAGGACGCCTTCTGTGGAGTCACCTACGGTCGCTCACGTCGCTCCGTGGAGCACGGTTTGGTTTTGATGTTGACTTGACGCCAGAGCTCCGTAGGTGAGCAAGTCTGACTGACGCAGGAAGCTGCTCGGGGTCCACGGGGCCCAGCTGCACGCGTGTGGAAGGAATGTTCTGGAAGGCCTCACCTTCCGTGCCCCTGGCTGGTGACCGGCAAGGAAAGGGTTAAGTCGAGCCGTGTCCACGCCGCCTGACCCACACGTCCGGCCCTCAATCTACAGCCTGTGGCGGGAGGAAGTCCAAGAGGTGGCCTTTCACATGACATCATAAAAGCCTGATTTATCACCAGCCACCAAACATGGAGGAAATCACATCCTTTCAGGAAAGCCCGGTGGAAAACCGTGGGGCTGGCTTTGATGGAGGCGCCGGGGCGGGGAGGGGGGACGCGCGCGTGACACTGCACAGTCCCCCTGGGCAGCGGTCCCCGTGCACCCGGGGCCGGGGCCTCCCCGCGGGGCCGCCACGCAGCGTGGCTTCGGTGCCCACGGACGAGGTGCGCGTCAGGCTCCCCCGCGTCCCTCGCCCAGAGCGGCACTGGGCGCACCCGCGAGGCCTTGGACGTGACCGCTCTGTGCAGACGCCAGAGGTTCCTGACTGCAAATACAGACGTGCCACTCTCATGACACACCCCGCCGCTGTGCCACTGCGGGCCCGTCCGTGGGACACCCCACTGTCACCCCCGTCGCCAGGACGCTTTGCTGCACAGTATTTCCCGGGGGCAGGTGCCACCGTGGGAACGTCCTTAGTGAGCGGGGGGCTGGGGGCTGACACGTCGGAGGAAACGAGGGCCGCAGTGCGCGTCCCCGCGGGGTCGCCCTGGGAGTGCCCGCCTCGCCCCGCTGTTGCTGGTGCGCAGGGACTGGACAAAACGACCCCGTGCGCGGTGACCCTTCCTAGCAGGAGGGTCCCATCGGGGAGTGACAGTGTGACGATAACCCGGCACCAGGGAGGGAGGAGGCGCGCTCCGGGGGTTCCGCTCCATCGTGCCGGACTCGCCCACAGCTCCCCGTTCCTAGCAGGTGGGAGGGCTCAGCCCCAGGGGCCCGCCGGGGCGGCCGCGGGATCGGATCGCCTCTCCGCCGCTACGTGTGACGCACAGGCACGTCGACAGCAGGAGTGGCGCCGGTGCAGTTGTGCATCGAGCTTTCTCAGGCCCATTTCTCTGCAGCCGTGAGACAGGTCCCCAGAGGAGCCGACATGGTCTGTGGCACCTTGGAGGGCCCAAGCGCGACGGGCCCCCGAGTCCCCACAGCTGCCGGCCTGCAGGGCCCAGGGCACGTCCCGGCGGCCGCGCCCAGCTCCTCCCCCCATGGAGGGCCGCCCCCGCCCCCCCCCCGGCCGCTGTCCAAACACCCCCCGCACCCCCGTCTGCGTCGCGTCGCGCCCTTCTCTAACGGGACGTTTCACGGTGCTTCAATCTGCCCGGCAGACGTTAGGGTCCTCGTGGCCTTGAACGAGAGCGTTCTAGCACATCTCATTGCTTTCTGTGGGTGACCAGCTCCTGTTCCACTTTTCCAAGTTCATCTTTTAGAGATCCCTAAAATGAGGAGAATGGAACCTTCTGGCATGTCTCCTCCTGGAACAGGTCCTGAGTCTCGACCTGGCCGTCTGAGCGTGGCCGAGTGGCAGCTCGGCTGGGAGGTGGCAGAGCTGGGTGCGGGGGCCAAGGCCTCTGATCTCCGCAGCCCTGGGACTGCGGCCTGTTCATCCCTCATCTCGCCTTGTGGACACGGTGTCACCGATGTGGACAAGTGCACGACTCTCGGAGAGCTTCCGTGGTGGAGGCGGCCCGGAGCCCAGCGCCGGTGTGTGTGTGTGTGTGCGTGTGTGTGTGCGTGTGTGAGTGTGTGCGTGTGTGTGCGCGTGTGTGAGTGTGTGTGTGCGCGTGTGTGTGTGTGCGTGTGCGCGTGTGAGTGTGTGTGTGTGCGTGTGCGCGTGTGTGCGCGCGCGTGTGTGTGTGTGGGCGTGTGTGTGTGCGTGTGCGCGTGAGTGTGTGCGTGTGCGCGTGAGTGTGTGTGTGTGCGCGTGTGCGAGTGTGGGCGTGCGTGTGTGCGTGTGCGCGTGTGTGTGCGTGTGCACGTGTGTGTGTGCGTGTGCGCATGTGTCGGCTTCTGCAGTGGCCCCGACAGCTCTCTCCTGACAGCTTCCTGGGGGCTCGAACTCCACGCCAAGAATCAACAACCGGGCATCACACACGCCGTCCTCCTCCAAAACCGGGAGGAGGCCCCTCTCAGCGCCGCAACTCTCTCCCAGAGGGTCCCGCGAGGTGAGAACCTGTGAGAACTGCCTCCGTCCGTCAGTGACCAGGAGGCACCAGAAACACTGCAGGGAGCCCCCTACCAACTCTGGTTTCAATTACCACGTGGAAGAAAACGCGAGCACAGAGGGGGACACCCCTCACTCGGACGGTCTGCCGACTAAGTGTTTCAAAAAATCACGAGTCTCTTCTTCGATGGAAAAGTAACGAACTAGTGACCGCAACGGAGAGATGCCCGGCGGCCCCGTCGCGGCCTTCCGGGGCCAGACCCAGACCAGCAACGACGGTGAGGCCCGGCACTCGGCAGGGACACGCTCCTCCTCGGGGAACTCCTCCTCGTCGTGACGGCCACGCCGGTTGCACCACCAGTACCAGAGGGCACCGTCCTTGAGATCTAATCGCCAGGGCGTCCCTCTGGGGTGGGTGGCCTGCTGCCTGCTGTGGTACGTAGGCGGCAACCCACACTCACCCTGTGGCGGGTTCTCAGCATGTCTTAGCTCACACCGGCCGTCCAGGTTAGAAACGCTCAAAGTCAAGTTCAGACGGTCAGGCTGGTCTAGAGGGCACTCTGGAGGGGGCTGCCGAGGCCCCGCGCAGCTCTCCCACGCGGCGTCCTTCACACGCGTTCTTGGACTTGAATCTCTGGTCTCCCCAGGCCCGGGACAGAGAGGGAAGCGGCGGCTCCCGCAACCCGCTGCTGGGATGCCCTGGGAGCCCTAATCGCTGGGCCCTGGGCCACCACGGGCTGCGCGGCCCGCTCCCGTTTCCGGTTTCTGCCCAAGCTTCCCCCTCCCCGCTCAGCGTCACCGGAGTTTTCTCTCAGCCTCCCCGTCCACGTCTGGTCGCCCAGGTCACCAGTCCGGCCTGGGCCCTCCTGACTCTCTCCCTGGCTCGTGCTCTCGGGTCGGCCTTGCGCATGTGGCTCCTGTGACCCTCGTGCCATCCCCGCCGCCACCTCTCACCGCTGCTCTGACACATTTAACTCGTCTGATCGTCCAATCAGCACCGCGCGCTGCTCTAGGAAAGAGACGAAGAGTTTCCCTTTGCCACGACCAAAGCCGGTGCTGCGCTTACACGGAACCTTCAGGAACAAGTGCCAAAGACAAACGTGTGGCCGGACGGGACGGCTTAGTGCCCCTGCGGAAAAGGACGCGGTCAGTGCGACCTCAAGGGAGCCGAGACCCCAGAGGCAAGCCCTCGCGCACGCGGTCGGGCGGTTTCGACGAGGGTGCCGGGCCCGCTCCGTGCGGTCGGGCGGTCTGCGGAGTGAACGGGGTCGGGGGGCCGCACGCCCACACGCGAGGGGGTGAGGCCGAGCGCTTCCCTCACCCCGTCCACACGGACCAACACGGCACGCGCACGAGCAAGATCGGTCCGCACGTACGATGGGGTGGGACCTGCCCACGAGACAGCCCCCGGCACCAGCACGACGGACCCGGGGGGAATTATGCTGAGCGAGAACAAGCCAACCGCACAGATGCCACGTGGCTTCAGTCCCACGTGGACTCTGAGAAACCAGAAGTAAAGAACAAACAAAACGGAAATGAACTTACAGAGAACGCGTGATGGTCCCCGGGGGGGATGGGCAGGGGCGCTGGGGGATGGGTGACAAGGGGGAAAGGAATTCAGCAGAACCAACTGTCACTCAAGTTGGCAGTCGGTGACAGGGTGACTGTGTGGTGCCCGATGGCCGCTCCGGCGTTGGGGTGACCTCGCCACCAGGTATGTGAATGTCGTCACCACGTCGCGCACCTGAGTGTAAGACTGAACGTGAACCGTAACTGCAAAGTGACACACGAATGACTACACTGAAGCCAGCCAACAACATGGATCAGAGACACGCACCTCAGAACTCAGGCTGCACACCTGCCGGAAGGAAACGCAGGGACAAGTCTTAGGGCGTCGGCTCCGCCAACGCTGTCTTGGAGGTGACACCGAAAGCACAGGCAGCAGAAGGAAAAATGGGTAAACTGGGGCACGTCGGAGGCGCCGAGGGTGAAGAGGCAGTTCGGCGACCGGGGGGACGCATCTGCGAGGCGCACGTCTCACACCCAGCGGGCAATCCCCCGCGAGACAGGCCGCCCAGCTGGCATTAGGCCGAGGACTGGGATGGACGCTTCTTCAAAGACACACAAATAGCCAAGAAGCACACGAAACGACTAGTCGTTACGGAAACACAAAGGGACCGCGACGAGATACTCGCTCCACCGCACCCTTGAAAAAGACGGAAAACGGCACGTGTGGGGACACTGCTGGTGACATCGTGCCATGGTGTTCCCACTATGGAGGCAGGACTGAGGTTCCTCAATCAGCAAACAAACGGAAAGAACGGACACACCAGCTGGCGACTGCACCCCTGCGCATGGACCCCAAAGAATTCAGGGTCCCTCCCAGACACGGTCACACACCTGCGTGCACAGCAGCCTACGGGGACAGGCACCGTGTCCGCCGACAGACGGCGGAATAAACGGAACGCGGACCCGACACGCTGACACGCCCCTCAGCGTTGGGAAGGAGGGAACTCGCACGCCGCTGCCACGGGGTGAACCTTGAGGACTTCAGGGCAGCGGGACGAGCCGGCCACACACAGGACAGACCCCGGACGGCTGTCCCGCCAGCGAGAGGCCCCCAGAGCGGTCGGGTGCCGGCCACCGGGGGCCGAGGCGAGGAGCGTGCGGGAGTCGGAGTCCAGGGGGCTCAGAGTTCCGGGAGACGGAGGAGGCCCGCAGACGGGCCACGGTGACGGTCACGCGACGGCGCGGACGCACGCGGGCCACGGCACTGCACCCTCGACGACGGGCAACGCGCCCAGTTGTCCGCGCGGCGTGTGCCTCCACAGTGGAAACGGCTCACACGCCGCTGAAATCGCAAGACGGCATTCGGGCAGGAAGCCAGGACGTCTCCCCGCTTCCCAGAGAGCGTCCGTCCGGAGCTGCCCCTCCGCGGGCACCTGAGCCCCTATCAGGGGAACCCGAGCGAGAAAGGGGGTGCGGGGGCGAGCGTGTGGGTTCCGGGCTTTTCCCTAAACGCCAAAGCCGCTGGCCCGTGCGCGCGCGTCTGCCGAGGGAAGGGCCCCCCACGTACGCCGAGTATGGACTCCAGTTCCTCCCGTGTGGCCCGTCACGCCTGGGGCCACAGCGAGAAGGCAGGACGGGACAGTGGCCACCTACGTGTCACCCGAGCAACACTTCGGCGCCTCCTACGGGCCGGGGTGTATGCCGTCACGGTAAACGCGCGTTTCCTCAGAGTCGGGGTCACATCTGCGGGGCCGGTCCGAGGACACTGCCACCAAGGAGGTAAGTAGCTGGACCAAAGCCACACAGACCGTGAGCGGTGGGGCTGGAACCGGAACGGCACGTCTGTCCCCACGACCCTGGCTGCGACGCCACCGGCCAACCCATCAGGGTGAGCTTCTGCCCCCGCTTGTCTGTGAGTCAGTCACTGCGCTAATCAGGTTCATCCCCCACGTCCCCGGGCCGCCCCCCAAATGCCGTGAATTAAAGCTTTTTCTTAGAAAGGAGGCCGACGTCTTGGGAGTCGGGGTCCCCGGTCGCCGGTGCCCGAGCGTTGGAAACGTCCTCAGGACCGTCTCCGAAGCCCTGGGCTGCGCGTCTGGGGGGACTGTCTGAGGCACGTTGGGGCGCACGCGGGGTCCGACGGCCACAGGGGCCCCCGCCCCGCAGCTCAGGAGGGACAGCTGCTGCCCAAGCTCCTAAGTCAGACCCAGGCCTGTCCCGCTCGTCAGCGAGGAAGCAGGCGACGGCTTTGCCCTGCTCTGCGCCGGCGCGTTCCCCAGGTGGCGGCACGGCCGCGGGAGCGGCTCCGGCGACGCGGAACTCCTGGCACGGGGGCCCCGGTGCCGGTTCCGGCAGCCACGCCCGCACGGCCCACCGGGGCTTGCTGCGCGCACGGCGGCTCCCCCGCCCCCCGCCCGGGACACGCGTGGAGGGGACATGTCGGCCCGCCGGACGGGGGGCCGTGGCGGGGACGGGCAGGGTCCCGCCAGTGTCCCTCCCCAGGAGACGTCCTTCAGCGCCCGCGTTTCCCGGGGATCAGGCGCACCTCGGGGCCCAAATTTGCGAGGGGAAAAGGAAGGGGGCGCATCACACTGGGTCGTGCCGACTCCGGGCCGACACGAACGCTTTCGCTCGTGCGTTTGTGCTTGTGAGTCCCAAGTGTAACCCCAGCAACCAGCAACGACACCCGTGCGCACAGCCACGCGATGCTCGGGGACGTTAGGGGACGTCTTGCACCGTGTGTGTGTGTGTGTGTGTGTGTGTGTGTGTGTGTGCGCGCGCGCGTGCGTGTGTGTGTGTGTGTGTGTGTCCCGTCAATCATTTCTTCCATAAAACACCTTGTACCGTAACAGGCGAAAAAGTAAATGTTAAAATTCCTTTAAAATACATAAAAAAGAAAACAAGTACCTAACTATACACAAATAAAAATTTGAATTAAAAACGTCACAATGATGTTTGCCCTGAAAGTTGTGGCCCCAAACACGGGTGCACGTCCTACACGGGCGCCTGCACGGGGCCCAGGTGTCCTCGGGAAAGGGGGTGCGGGCGTGCAGTGCTGGGGCCACGCAGTGACACGTGGCCCCGGGCCCCTCTGCCCCACGCGGCGTCCCATCTCCCCGGGGTCACGCGGACACGCTGCACCGGCTGATGGCAGAGAAGGGCCTGTTAGCGGGTGACAATCCTGACGTGTCCCTGGCTCCTGCTCACGACACTGCCGCAGGCGCAGGTGACTGGACTCGCTGCATGAATTCCCACCCCGGCGGACTCGCGGGCATGCGACCCGGACGCCACCAGAGCCCCGGAGAGCACGGCGGGGTGAGCCCAGCGAGCTGCGTGTCCACGGGGAGGGGCCCTCACGCACTCAGGCAGGTGCTGGACAGGCCGGCTGCCCCCACCCCCCGGATCGCAGACCCCTGGGACCGCGTGTCGCCACGGCAACGCCCGCCTCTCGCATTACCAGGACACGGACACCCTCGTCCTCACGGGCAGACCGGGCACCTGCTGGCCGGCATCCTCGCGGCCCTCGGCGGCCGTGCCCCGGAACCTGCCCTGTGCTGCGGGCTGGCGTGCAGCGGCGGCCGAGCGGGTGCCCGGTCCCCATGGCAGTGACAGCCGAGGGCGCCCCGCCGCCCCCCAGCCTGGGCCGCGTCCCCCCACCGTTTGGTTCTTTACTCCTTAGAAGTGTTGCTGCCACGCGGGCCCACATGAGCGTGACTCACGTGACAATTTTAGGTAAAGCCCCCCCCCCCCCCCCCGCCGCCCCTTATTAAAGTGTGAGCACGACTCTGTGGCCCGGGGCCAGGAACTCGGCTTCTCTCCAGAATGTTTCCGGAACATTCTGATGGAACACCTCAGAGGGGGGATGGAGACGGATGTGTGTGCGAGGAGACACCCAAATGATTATCTAGAAAACGTGCCCCTGCACTCTGAGCGGAAAGACGTCGTCTCTAGGGCTGTAACTGGGGCGGTTCGGGGTCTGCCGGGGTCACCGGGCAGGGAGCGTGGTCGAGGCGGTGAGTCGCGGGGACGCCGTCTGTTCTGGTCACCTCCACCCTGACGGTCAGCTGACTGGTACCTGAGCCCCCCGACCCTGAGACGTGGGTAACACGACGTGACAGGGCACCGCAAACCCGTGTCCACATCCCTAAGGCCGCAGCCACGGCAGGTGGCGACGTGTCCCCCTGCCCAGCGCCCGTGACCTTTCAGAGAGGAACGCTCGTGCTCAGCAGCACAGGCCCCGGACTGGTAAGTACACCCGGTCCCACCGCACGGCCTCTGCGCGCCCAGCAGGCGGTCTGCGGTCCGTGTCCGCGCAGCGAGCAGGACAGGGGAGTGGGCATCACCCCGATGGCAGTGAACGCCCCGGCGTGGTGTGCCCGGTGGCCCGGGAATCGCCAGGGAGCCCTGGGGCCGGCCCGGGGTGGGCACAAGCCTCGCTCCCGCCTTCTCCATGTGGGTGCATCCCGGGGGGCCGTGCTTAGGTCCCTGCGTGGACGGCCCAGCAGGAGCTGTCGGAACCTCCTCGGGATCAGGAGCGACGCTCCGGGACCCAGGAAGAGGCCCTGCTGGCGCAGGAGCTGTCACCAGGACACTTACACACCCAGTCAGCTGTGCGTCTTCAAAGCCCTTTGCAAACAATAATTAATTAATATCCACTGCGCCCTGCGATGTACTTAAGTATCATTATCTCCACTTGACACACGAGGAAACAGGTTAAGTGGCTTGTTTGGGGCCACACAGCGAGCCCAGAGGGGCTCTCGGAAGGCAGATTAGAAGCACCTGGTCCGGACTCAGCACTCAGGATGCCCGGGGTGTGGCCAGCCGCTCCCCACGGCCTGAGCCCCACAGCCCCCACACTGACAACACCGGCACTGCCGCACAGGACTGGCCCACGGTGACGTCCCCGCCGGGCTCGCCCCGTCCACGCACACGGGCCCCACGTGTCCCTGCAGCTGCCACATGGCCCATGGACTCGGGGTCACCCTTCCCCTGGAGGTGGGCACAGGCTGCTGCCCGCTCCCTTTGTGGTTGTGCTCATTGTGTCATTGTCACCAGGGCCCTCGTGGTCCCCGCGGACCCGGCTCTACCTTGCCTCACCGCACAGCTGTCCCCTGAGACGCCCGTGTATTATGGTCTGCGTCCTTGCCTTAGGTGGCTAGCATCCTACGAGTGGGGACTCGGCACCCCCAGGGCTGCAGCAGCGAGGCCCCGCCTCGTGGCTTCCCGGGGCCCCAGGTAAAACACTCACACGGACGACAGCTGAGGAGCTAAACGGAGCTCAGGTGGTTGTGCTGAGCTGCATTCGGAGCCGTCCTGGGCGGCGGGCTGGACGTGAGAAGCAGTCAATCACGGCCAACGAGCAAAGTACAAAAAGGCAAGACGTTCGCCAGAGCCACGTTCACGGAGACACTTCAGAATCAGGTCCCATCGGTGGGCGGCGATGGGTGGGGGGGCCACGAACCCGCCCCCCCAACCGCTCTCGCACCAATCATGACGATGTTTCTAGAGCTTCCACAAGCACCTAGACGCGTCCGTGGCCAGGCTGCTCCATCAGTTTGTCCTTCATCGTGAGGCTTTTCGTTTGATGTTTCAGGACTCGGTCGCCGTGATCCGCCTTTCACTGTGTCACCAATATTGTGAGACCGAATCTGGTTTGCACTTTTAGTGTCAGAAGTTTCCTTCCCGAACGTGTGACCTCGCGTCCACTAGTTTACAGGAAGACGGGCGCTGAGCCGGCGTCGTATCCCAGAGCAACGGGCGCGACGTGCAGACACGGGTCTGAAAGGGGAGCCCACACACCCTCCTGCAGCGGTCTCGTCTGACAGCAGCGAGGGGGATTCCCGGGCATCGGGGGCTTTACGAAGCCCTCGGAACATTCTGGAAGGACTACAGTCCTCTTAGAGCAGAAACTGGTGGTGACAGCCCTTTCTGAGGGCTGGTGGTGGGGGCAGCAGAGGGGGAACAGGACGGAAACACGCCTGTGTGCTTTCTCTTGTGTGACACATGTCCACCAGTTTTCTCCTCTGTCACGTGTGCTCTGAGGTGGCACGAGTGTGACATGGGCGGCAGCACGGACGTCGTACGAGAAATTGGACGCAGTTCGTTCCCGGTTAAGTTCCTTCCCCACGAAGGTGGCGGCTGGGCCTGCGTCCCATTCAGCCCCGAGTGACGTGTTGTGGAACCTTCACAACCTGCAAGCGAACGCACCACAGTGCGGGGGCTTCAGACGACAAGGCCGGCGTGGACGTGCGTGCCCAGCGCCTTCCCTTCCACCTTGTGTAACGAGCGTGTTCGGTCCCTTCGGGGCTCCGCGCCCAAGTAAGTGGGACACCGTCCCTTCCTGTCGGAGTGCTGACAGCGCCGGGGAGCGCCCAGCGTGTGATTACAGGCTTCACTGACTCCAGGGCAAGTGACTTATCAGTGAGATAAGGGATCTTCAGTTCTAGATTGTCGGCTTTAAAAAATAGGCAGAAAACGTAAACATTTTAAATATGGGGGAAAAGGAACCCAAACGTCAAAAGGAAACACTCCCCCCCCTCCCCCCCCCCACACGTTCGGGGAGAAAATGCCATCGACGCAGAAAGCGTGTTCTGGAGCACATCGCCTGCTGGCCGGTCACACAAGTGAGTCTCAGGGGACCAGCTCGGGGGACACGGCCGTGAGCCCAGGAAAGGTGTCCGCATGTAGCCCTCACACGCACCGAACCCGTGACCGGTCCCAGCTTCGAAGGGAACATGCGTGTCCCTGAACCCAGTGACGTGACAAAATCAACCAGCGAAGGGAGGACGCTCTAGGACCCCGACATCTACGACCACCTGTAGGGCTCAGCACACACACAACGTGCTTGGCCGGAAGAGCGGACTCTGGGGGTGACGCCTCCCTCCGTCACCTAAAGCGGCAGTGGCGCACGCTGGGTCCTGCTGTCTAACTGCGTGTGTTGACGATGATGTCACTGCCTTCCGCAGCAGCGCGCCAGTGTGACCCCAGGTGGCCTTCACGGAGTTCCACGTTCCCACCCCAACCAAAACGAGAGTGCGCTGAGTGGTCCCGGGAACCACGCCCCCTTCCCGGGGTCTGGGAACCACGCCCACTGCTTCCTCCCACGTGAGGCCCCACCGCGCAGGTTGGGGGACACGGGATGGGAGTGTGGACGCGTGGCTGATTCTCAGCTCTCCCGCAGAAGCCAGCAGTTTGGTTGTTTAAGCGGGGCCGGGCCATCTGCACAGGGCCGGGACGCAGGAGGGGGCAGGCATGTGCGCGTGTGTGCGTGTGCATGTGTGTGCACATGAGCAGGCATGGGCAGGTACGCATGTATGCACGTGCACGTGTGCATGTATGTGCCTGCACCTGTGCATGTGTGTACAGGCACGCACATATCTGCAGGCATGTGCGTGGGTACGTGCAGGCATGTGCATGTGCGTGTGCATGTGCACATGTGCATGTGCGTGTGCAGGCATGTGTGCATAGAGACCTGGCGTTCTGGGTAACAACTGCGGTGACGGTTCTTAGACACAGAAGTTCTGAAATTTCCAGTTTTCTGTCTAGCGTACTCCGGCATCACTGAGGTCTCTGAGATCAGCGTGACAAGTGGCATTTCGCTGCTCCCTACCGTCAGGTGCCTGGAGAGGATTCTGGGACTGGCTACAAGGTCTGGGGAAAAGACATCGCACAGGCCCCCCATGGGACAGAGCGAGACCCACACTGCCCCCAGACCCAGGGTCTCCTGGAAGGGCCTTGATGGGGGTCCGCCACCTGTGGGTCGTCTCCTCTGACTCTCCCTGGGCGCCGCCCGAGCTGTCGGGGGCAGCAGCCAGAGCGACCGCAGGGCTGTCCCCCGTGTCCTTGCACATTGGAGCAGCAGCTCACTCCTGGGGGCGTCTCGGCAGGGGTCTGGAGCCGACCCCCAAATTCCTGACTCCACGGTTTTAAACGCGGCATGAAACAAGCCATCAATTGGCCCGCAGCAGCTGTCTCAGGATCGAGTCGGGCCCTCGGTGGCTTGAACTCTGGTGACAACAGATGAGGCCAGGGTTTCAGAGCCGCTCTCGGGTTTCTGGCCGTCGCCGGTACAGACGCTGTTTTCCCTCCGGTCGCAGGCCGCCCGGCCCAGCCGGATGACGCCGGCCCCGTGACCAGGGCGCTGTCCCACCTCTGCCTGTCCCACGGCCGTGCTGGCGGGAGACTCCACGTTCTCACCACGACCTCTCTCAAGGTTGGGTGTCGAAGGGGCCCCCGTTAAAACCAGCTTCCATTTTCGGAGCAGTTTTAGCCTTGCAGAAAATTTACACAGAGAGCACAAGCGTTCCCAGACACCCCACTCGCTGCGCAGGTTCCCCCCGTTATTCACAGCCTGCATCAGAGTGCCGTGTTCGTCACAGCGCCGTCAACTGACTCCGCTGTGCAAAAGCGTCGTACAGAAGAGGTTCTCTGCCTTCAGAACCCCTGTGCCCCCTGCTCACCCCTCCCTCTCCCCCACTGAGCCCCATCTTTGTCCTGGCCCGAAGCCTCGCCTTTTCCGGAAGGTCACGCGCTGGGAATCCCACAGTGGGTGCTTCTCTCACGTGGAAACGTGCTGTCCTTGTGTTGCTTGAGAGCTCACGTCTTCTCTGCCCCGTGTGCATGCCCGCGGGGTGTCCATTCTCCTCCTCGGGGGCATCTCGCCTGCTCCCCGTTTGTGGAGACGACGCATAAAGCCGCTGTAGATGCTCCTGTGCAGCTTTCACATGACCTAGGTCTTCAGAGCTGCTGGGTCAGTAGATGCCCAGCAGCGTGACAGACGGGTGACATCGCAGGACCACATTTCGGTCATGAGGAAACGGCAAACGTCCCTCAGAGGGGCTGGACTACCTGCGTCCCCTCAGCAGTGAGGGGGTCCCCGCCAGCGCTGGACGCGTGCATGCCCCTCCTGCCGGCCGGTGCTGTCTCTCACCTGTGGCCTTCCCAGAGCAGGTGCTGTTGCTTTAACGAGGTCCCAGTATCTCTTTCACGGACTGTGCCTCTGGACCGGCAACGCCAAGGTCCCTGGATGATCTAGATTTTTCTCCCAAATTACCAAGGGTTTCGTTTCTCACTTCACATGTAGGTCTACGCTCCATTTCGAGTGAAGTTTTGCGAAGGGTGCACAGTCTGGGTGCAGGTCCAGTCTGTCGCGTGCGGATGGCCAGTTGTCCCGGCGCCGCCTGCTGAAGGGACCGAAGGCCTCCGCTCCCCGGCCTCGGGCCGGGCCGTTTCTTGGCTCTCTGCTCTGCCACCAGCACCGCGCTGTCGTGCTCTCCGCAGCTTGACAGCAAGTCCCAGAGTCTGGTGGCGTCGGTGCCGTTGGGCCCTCTTCTGCGCTGGGTCGGCCACGTCGCGGGCGGGGCCCCTCTGCGGGAGCTTCAGAGTCAGCCCGCCGCGTGCACCGCAGAGGCCTCGGCTACGCTCTGGCTTTAGGGAGAACTTCTTTCAACTTCAACTCTTGCCAGGACAGAGTCTCCCCGCGACAGATTTCCTTAGTCGTCACCCGCGGGAGACGTGTGGCGGGGAATGTCACGGGCACGGAGCCGCAGGCGGGTGTCGTCGTCTTTCAGCGCTTCGCTCGCGTCCGCTGTGCGCGGGCTCGGAAGAGGCGGCGGATGGAACGCTCAGCCCCGTTCCTCAGAGAGGAGGCCGCTTTCCCGGGGCTCCCCTGGAGGTACCCCTCTCTGTCTTCCACCGCGGGCGGCTGCAATAGGGCGCAGTCGTAGCTTCCGGGCATTATCGTATTCGCCGTGCCTGGAGTCTGTGGTTTGGTGTCTGTCCTTTATGTTGGAGAGCTTGAAGTGTTTCCTCTGTCCCTTTCTCTCTTTCCTCTCATCCTGCTACTCCCACTCCGTGGGTGTTACACCGTTTGTCACCGGCTTTCAGCTCTTGGCCCTTCGGTCCAGTTCTTTTTCCTCTTCACTTTCCGGTCGCAGAAGTTTCTCTGGACGCAGCTTCAAGCTCACCGGGTCTTCCCGTGGCCAGGCCCAGCCCACGGGGAGCCCACAGAGACCGTCTTCCTTCCTTCCTGCCTCTGATCTCCAGCGTTTCTTTTCGATTCTCCCTTAGAGTTTCCATCTGTCCACTGAACACTGCCCACCGGTTCTTGCATGCTGTCGATGGATCGGAGCTATCCGAATTTGAGGTCTGGGAACTCCAGGACCTGTTCTGTGTCTGCTGCTTCCTTTGTCTCTTCAGACTCTCGTGGCTGAGAGCTGGACTTGATGTATCAGATAAAATGGCCTAAGGAGAGAGACCTTGGATGCGAGGTTTTACGTTTACCTGGCGAGGAGTGAAGCAGCGTTGACTGTTTGCTGTCGCTGTATCAGAGGCTAAAATTCCCTCCAGTGTTCCCTGTCTTTGTTTCCCGCGTTGTCCTCGCGTTTCCTTCCCTACAGACTGCTTCCGAGAGCGTGAGCCTTGCACAAGTCTCCCAGCTGTGACGCCCGTTATTATACAGGAGCCGCGACCCTGTACTTAGTTCTCCTCTGGCTGGGTCTGCGTGCCTGGGCTGGGGCCCGTGCAGGCGCTGTCCAGCCTTCCTCCTCACCATCTTCACCCTGAGCACCTAGCTCAGTGGTTCTCAACCTTCCTAACGCCGCGACCCTGTAACACAGGTCCTCATGCTGTGGTGGCCCCCATAACATCACTGTCATTGCTACGTCATCGCTGTCATGTTGCCGCTGTTATGAATTGTCATGTAAACATCTGATATGTGTTTTCCGATGGTCTTAGGCGTCCCCTGCGACAGGGTTGTTCAACCCCCAAAGGGGTCGTGACCCACAGGTTGAGAACCGCTGCTCTAGCAGAACTCACGGAGGCAAACCCCATGCAAGTTTGGGGTCCCCATAATGCCATACCCCGAAGAGTTCCGATCTCTCAAGCTAGTCCACACTCAGCCTCCGGCAAGTACTCCATGGCGCTCCGGGAGCTCCTTCCCGGGCGGCCCCAGGTCAGTGTCTGGTCCTGACCATGTCCGATTCTCTGTATTCATGTCCCATCCCAGCTTCCAGGCCCCGAGCCCTCAGTTCTCTGGGGGATCTGAGAGCCGCTGGTGTTCAGCTGGTCCGGCTTTCTTCTCGTTGTGAGAACAGGAATGGTGACGGCCCCTCCTCAAAGGCTGCAGTGGACAGTGGAAGTGAGCTCAATGGGCCTTAAATCTATTGTTCTGTTCGACCAGAGGCAGCTTGGGGCGCACGTGTGGCAGGGACGGGGTACGGCCCGAGAGGGAGCACACGTGGACTGAAGACTCAGTCAGAGGTAAGAAATAAGGCAGACTGTACAACCGTCTGCCCACGGGACGCATTTATAAGTCCCGTCAGGACGGATTTCTCTGTGCCAAAACCTACTTGCGGGCATTTTTTCTAATTATTGAAACACATCCTAAAACCTACCCAGCTGTTCTCACTGACACGAGCCACTTACAGTCAGAGCTGTCACTGGAGGCTACAAGGACCTCACTACCAGCTTAACGCAAGCACCCACCACAGCACATGCCAACAGCCGGTACTCAGGCTGAGCAAAGGAAGATGTTTTCTGAACGAGTGCTGTTCACCTAAACAGTGCCAGACAGAGCTGCCATCCAAACGGTTCCTATAACCCCGGGCACGCACACGCACACACATGCACACGCACAGAGCACTTACACACGCACATGCAGAGTGCTTACACACACAAAGTACTCAGACACACACACACACACAGAGCACTTACACATGCAGAGC
The DNA here is from genome assembly GCA_004026885.1 of Lyroderma lyra. Classification (NCBI taxonomy): domain Eukaryota; kingdom Metazoa; phylum Chordata; class Mammalia; order Chiroptera; family Megadermatidae; genus Lyroderma; species Lyroderma lyra. Next base: position 4,741 of record PVJL010014996.1, on the reverse strand, counting down.
ACTTACATGCATGCACACACAGAGCATTTACACACACATGCACAGAGTACTTATACACGCATACGCATGCACACACACACAGCACTTACACATGCACACACAGTACTCACACACAGAGCACTGATACACACACACACAGTACTCAGACACACACACACAGAGCAGTTACACATGTAAACACATGCACACACTCAGACACACGCACGCATACGCATAGAGCACTTACACACACGCACACACAGTACTCAGACACATACAGCAGTCTCTCACGCACACTATGCAAACGAGGGGAGGCACCAGTTTGCCCGTGTATCTGTGTCAGGAGCCGACAGTGGCTGTCACACCCTCTGGCACCCAGCAGTGACCTTTCCGAAGCCCGTGGGGCGAGCCGTGGGACGCCCTTTCCCACTGAAGCAGATGGGACTGCTCCAGCCCGCGGGGGTGGGTGGGAAAGAGCTGTAAAGTATAAATAGAGACCAGTACAATGGCTCCATTTACTCAGAGGTGACAACAACGTTAAATAATTCAGGTCAGCTGATGCAAGAGCTGAGAGGGTGAACCTTCGCAAGGGTTGGCATGCTTCTCCATTGTGATTATTGGGCCAGTGCGTCCCGGTCGGCGCTATCTGGTTTGCTCTCTGCTCCCCATCCTCGGGGTCGACCTCGCGGGAGCTCAGGGTCCACGAGGGCCTCACAGAGTAGCGGCTGACGGCCCAGGGCGCGGGGAAGTTCCCGCCTTCCCGTGCCGTGTGCCCCACTCCTGCCAACACCTCCCCGAGGGAGCGAGGCCCCTGCAAGTCGCTACAGCTCCGCGCGCCCCGTGGCGATAATGCACAGAGCGGGTTTCGTTGCCGGCGAATACTATCTCGAGCTCTCACAACAGCACAGGCACTTCAAAGGGATTCCAGTCCGACTAGAACCATCGTTACAAAACAGATTCTCGCTGTGTTGTCAGCCAGACCACAAAGGGGGCCACGCGTTGCCAAAGTAAACGTTCTCCGAGTCTCCTCTACAGATTACCTTTGAACAATTAATTGGTCTCCTGGAGACAAGAGGGAAAAAGGAGAGAAAACAGAACAGAAGGCTGACAATGGGCCATATTGTTCGTGGGTGTCGGAGCACGGACACAGCGCGGCCACGCCGCACACACGCCCGCACGGGGCTGGGCAGTGGCCTCGCCCACACTGCAGATTTTCACGGAAATGAGCCCCACCCGGTGGGTACGTGTTTAGCTGGCCGCAGAGGGATGGTCCCACTGCCTCCCATCCGGCTGCGCGGTGGGCCGCTGCCACCATGCCTCCGGTGACCCTTGCTCCCAGGGCACTCGTCTGCGGCTCATACAAACTCCCAACGGGTGGCCCTTCACCCACTGACTTCTCCCAATACCCCCCAAAGTGACGAGATGGGACCCCGGTAGATGAGCAGGACAGGGAGGGGTCAGCCTCAGGTAACACCTGGGAACCTGACCCACGTGGATGTGGGGACCCGCTCTGCCGGGATCAGACACTTCTCTTCTCCCCCTTCTGCTCCCACAGAGCTGCACGGCCCGCGGCTTGCTCGGGTCGGGCCTCAGAGTACAACGGGACATCCCACGTGGACACGGTCCTTTGGGGTCCGTGTGAAAAGGGGTAATAAAGCGAAGGGTCATGGATAACATTCCTCTGGATGCGCCATCGCACGTGTACAGAGACACGCACACACAGACGTGCACACAGACACACGCACACGTACACAGATACCCACACACACCATGCACACATATACATGTGCACAGATGTCCACATAACCTAGACACTCTTGTACACCACGCACATGCAGACACACACACCACACATACACCACACACATCACACACCACATGCAGACACATACACGTGCACACCTACATGCCCAGACACACACCCAGTCACACCAGGGACCTGTTTCCTCCCGGACTCCTGCCGATCCTCAGCGGAGGTTTCCTAACGTGCAGGACCACCCGTTTCGCGGGAGGCGGGGCGTGGGTTCTTCAGGAACCCATCCGCCTGTCCCTGGGGGTGGCAGGAACGCACGGGAGGGCTCTCCGTGACCACAGACACCGCGTGTGGGGCCGCCGGGGCGCGCAGCTCCCAGCAGCGGGGGAAGCCATCGGATGGCAGCCCGGCCGGGTCCTGGGAAGTCACGGGCACCCTTCCCTGAGAAGCAGCCACCCGGCTCGCCAGGGCTCGCCCACCGGACGGAAAGCGCGCGGGCCGCATGGCCCCGGCCCATGACCCCTCACGTAGGGCGTGCGTCTCGGCCCCGACGTGGGCAGCTGGACGCCACGTCCGGTCCACACCGTGTGCGCGGTCAGCCTGGTCTCCGGGGCGGCCTCTAAGGCGTCAGCAGGCGGACCCTCTGTCCCTTCCGGCGGGACACCCGCTCAGCCTCTGAAGGCCGTGCCCACAGACCTCCCGCAGCTCCGTGCGGGCTCACAGCGCGACACTACCGCCAGGGGAAGGAGGGGCGACCCGCACAGCCGTCACTAACGCTGGGTCACAGAAGTCACACACGGACGACGCGGAGGGACAGAGTCACGTGACGTCCCGGGAAAGGAAACGCGGGTGAAGGGCTGGCTACACAGGGGGCGGCGGCGAAGGCCCCGAGGCGCCGGGGATGCCCTTGCCGTCGGCTGCGATGACGGCCGCAGCACCGCGTACACCCCGGAAGTCGTCACGTCGTACGTGCATCACCCCCCGGAAGTCGTCACGTCGTACGTGCATCACCCCCCGGAAGTCGTCACGTCGTACGTGCATCACCCCCCGGAAGTCGTCACGTCGTACTTGCGTCACCCCCCGGAAGTCGCACGTCATACGTGCGGCACCCCTGCTTAAAGCCGGGGCACCGGGAAGCCTACCCACCCCGTCTTGCCCGGCCGGCGTGGGGACCAGAACTCTGTGCCTGCACGCCACGTGCTGTCCCCGCCCGGAGCCCGGGCCCTGCTGTCCCGGACGAGTGTCTGCCCTCCAGGCCCGTGGGGCACGACCCGCGTCCCCGCCTTGCGGTGCCGGGTCTCCTGCCACGAGAGCGGGCTGAGGGGGCCGGCGGGGGCCCCGGGACCCCGGTGTGCTCACTCCTGCGCGCTCCCCGTGCGCACCCAGAACCAGTCTTTGTTCGCCCCCTGACTAACGTAACAGAGTAAAGAAAATGTTTATTCTTAAAGTCAATTAAAAAGCCATTTGGCGGTAAATGCTGCCGTTGTGCCGACGGAGGGTGCTGCTCAGGTTCCGGGCTGCGGCCTACACGCTGAGCGCTCGGGCCTCACGGTGCCCCCCGACCCCGACCCCGACCCCCACCAGGAGGCAGAGCGGGTCTGGGGGAGGCGCGGTGGGGGGGTGGGCGGGGAGATGGGGGCGGGGTGGGGCGGGGCGTCCCATGGGGAGAACGGTGGCTGCGGGGCTCAGGTCAAGGGGGGCTGCCGTGCTCCCACAGGGCCCCCCTCCCCAGCTCCGCGCGGAAGCTTCCCCACCGCCCCTGCCGCCTGCCTGGGCGCACGCCCTGGTCCTGGCTCCCCGTTCCGGGCGATGGCGCGTCCGGCAGAGGACACAGTCACCCTCTGGGGCCGCCCCTGCCCCTGGGCTGCACTGCTCGTGGCGTTTCCCTCCGGACACAGACCCGCATGGGTGGCACATCCTTCCCCGGGGGCGCGGCCTGTCCCCCTCTCGGTGGCAGCCCTGGGTCAGCGTCCGGGCTCTCCGCCACGCCGCAGTCCCCTCTCTGGGACGCCGGGCGTCCGGGACGCCGCGGTTCTTTCCCACGAGAACCTTCACGTGCGTAAAGCTGAACCCCATGGTCAGACAGCAGCGAGCAGCAGAGCCGTCTGCTGAAACCCCCGCCCCCCGACCTCCGCACCCTGCGCCCCAAATGGCATTTACGTGGCGTGAAGACGGCGGAAGCATCTGCGATCGCGGGGAGAGCGGGAACTGCATGGGGCCTCGGTGCGTCCCCAGTTCTCACGGGTCACAGCTGCATTTTCCCAGACATGGGGAGGGGCCTTCTGAGAAGCCCTCGCCGACCTGTCCGGGGTCTGCCAGTGGCTCCCCGGCGGGGGACCTCAGCGTGTGCCCTGAGGGGTTAAGGTCGGGGACGACGGGCCCACCAGGACCAGCACACATAACTGCACCCTCCGCCCCCGCCAGGCTTGCATGTCCAGGTCCAGATCTTGCCCAAGGTCAGGCAGGTGGTGCGTATCCAGGTCAGGACCTGAATTCGGGCCCCAGGTGTTCTGAGTCCCAGGCCAGCGACCTTTCCACTGCATTCCAGGCCCGTCTCTCAGCAGGGTGCAGGGCCCACACAACTCGTTGTCCCCATCACCAGGCAGCTGTGTTCCAGGTGCTGCTATTCTGGGCGTCAGGGACACAGCAGGGGATGCGGTGAGCAGAGGCTCGGGCGTATGAAACTAGGGGTGCAGGCTGCTGGGTAGCAGGGGGCTCCTGTGACCCAGTGACAGTGACACACACAGACAGAGGGAGGGGCTGCCCAGTCTGGCAGCGCCCTGGAGGCGGCAGGTCCATGCGCCCTTGGGTGACGTCTGAAGGTCAGTGTGGCTGCAGAGAGGTGAGTGGGGGTCACAGGGCCACCGAGGTAGGGGACACGGCTGGGTCATGGAGAGCCTTGCTGGCTGTGGGCAGACGTAAGATTTCACTGTGCCGGAGATGGAAGGCCACAGAGAAGTCCCGTGGTGTCACTGGGGTTTCAGTGTCACTCTGGCTACTGTTACGAGA
>PVJL010014995.1:0-25943 GCA_004026885.1 Lyroderma lyra | reverse complement strand
TTTCTATTGGCTTGTTTAGCACTGCAGAATTAAGTAACTGTTTTTTCTTGGGGTCTTTGATGGAATTCACCTGTCCTCTTTGCCAGACTGTGAAAAAGAAGATGGCTCTGGGTCCCCAGTAGGACTCAGGCTTGGCGCAGAGTAGGGGCTCAGCAGAACTTTCTGAACCAGAACTGAACTGCTTCTCGCTATTGCTCCTCAGCATCAAGTTCAAGGCCTGATCAACCATGGATGCACCAGACATAGTAAAGGTTGAAATGGTGTAAATTGGAAATTCTTAGCTGCATTGCTTCAAAAAGGAATCATGGGCATTACATTCACCTCTATAAATTATTGGCAAAACAGTGTTGTGGGCATTCATGATTGAAGTTGATTTTGTGTACTGCCCCATGACCAGTGCGGGGGGAATGGAACTGGAGGGGAGGCGACAGGGAATTAAGAAACACACACACATACACACAGACATAACAGATAGCAGCGCTGGGACTGGGTGGTTCCCTGTGCTCTGATGGAGACACAGAGACCCTTCAGGTGAGCAGCGGGTTTATTTTATGTCCCAAGAACAAAAAAAGGTGTAACTTCTTAATTGTGAAACAATGTTGCCGACCCCCCTCCTTTCGTTCTGTTTACGATTCCTCTGCCTTGCAGGCCATGTTGCTTTCCTCCTTCCCCTCAGCCAGCCAGAAACCACATCCTGAGTAATGTCCTTGTTCACCAAGTTCTGGGCAGCCCCGCAAGACCCCCGACCTCAGATTCCAAGTACACAGGCAGCCTTGCTAAACCCGTTTTCTCTCCATAGACCTGGCCTCTGGCTCAAACGCTGCCCACAGTATACATCTTTTTTTTTCTAAATTGTTAATATTTGTGAAAAAACTGGCAGCTTTGGGAACAGTTACATAATCATGTGTGCCATTCTTAGTCTGTTAGAGCAAAATGCCATTTTCACTGTGTGCTCTCTTGTGTGTGTGTGTGTGCGTGTGTGTGTGTGTGTGTGTGTTTGCTTTCTTTGTTTGGAACTTGTGGGTCATCCTTTTCCTGCTGTTCAGACACTTGCTCCTAGCAGTTCCCCCAGCAGCTCTATTACACCCAGTTCTACGGCACCCTGATATCAGGCATGGCAATCCATGAGTGCATCATGCTTAGATGTTCTGAATGAGGAGACTCACTAGGAGTGACCTGATTAAGAGGCTTTTGAGTTATTGTCCTTTCCTTTTCATTATTAAAAGTGTGATGCATGGACTATTCATTTATTGAAACTAGAAAGAGTCCTTGATGTCCTTCGGATTGTCCAGACTTATAGAAATAGCCAGTCCTGAGTCTAAAAACTTTCAATCTAACTTAAACACCTAATGAACAACAGAAAATAAGCCTTGAGAAAATTCCATAGGGAAAAATAGATTCATTTACACGTATTTGACATTGCAGGAACCTAAGGAGAAATCTTGAAAGCCAAATGGTCAGGTACAGTCCTTGTCTTTAGGCAGAATCCTAATTGAATCGCTCTACACAAAGAAGAATTTATTCTGTTTCTTTCAAGTCTACCACAGATTTCTTAATAATCTTTACTCTTGGAGAGTCTTCTCCACATTTCTAGCCGCATTTTTCATCTAGTGGTTTGAGCATTTGGATAAGTGAACTCGGCCTGCATTATTGTGCCTACACACTTTGGTTCACAACCATATTCACCTCTAGAAAGCCTGGCATCATGGGGCCTGATGCCCATTCTGCCTTCTTTGGGAATTGCCGCCCAGCCAGAAGGGATCTTTGCTCTCTGATCATTGTGTGGGAGGCACTGTGTTTGTGCTGCTCATGTGGAATTTTTTTACTGCTTTGTAACTGCAGTTGTCGTGTGTAGTGATTTACCTTCCACAAACTTAAAAGCCCTGTAGTAGAAGGGCCTACATGTAACCCATCTACCTTTTGAAGATTTCCTTTCAGTGCGGTGACACTAAACTACATTTGTCTTGATAGGAAGTAGCTTGTGCAGAATTTATTCTCTTGAAACAATAGTCTACATTTTTTTTTCCGAATCAAATCAGCAGTTCCTTGGCAGGGATGGTGCATGGAAGCAAAATTAGATAAAAAGATCACTTCCAGTCATAAGGGCCCATGATTCTGCAACATTGTTTTTGCCAGGTCATAGGAAATGACACCACCCAGTGTAAAACTATGGAGTTTGAAAAGGCCTGTGGTCTCAATTGACAAAGTTTACAAAAAGATACATACTAGGGGTGCCCAAAAACTATATTCACATTTTAAGAGATGTTATCTATATATTAGACAAATGCTGATGGTAACCAGTTTGAGCATCTCTTGTAATTGCAAAAGTCAAACATGACTTGTAGTCATCTTTAGTTATTGGTATATATCGACTATTACAATTTTATTACAGGTTTTTCCTTTCTTAAAATGTGTATACATTTTTTGGCACTCTCTGTATATTTCCTTTCTCTATAGCTCTTTGATTTCTCTCCCTTTTCCAATTCTCTCTTAATAAAATCTTCCTGAGAAGGATCTAATATTATCACTCTTAGTTCGTGAACCCTATAGTTTAGGAAATTAAAGTTTCTCTCTCCTTAACTTCCAAAATGATTCTTGTTTCTATTTCTTGGTTTTCATCCTGCAATCTTTTTTGGTTTCTTAAAGTTTTGGATTTTAACTACCAATGTGGCAGTTTTAAATTGCCCTGTCTTATCTAATCTCCAAGGCAGTGTACCACTAATATGGGCTTCCAGGCATTGGCCAGATATAAGGAGAGCACTCCTAATGAGGATATTTTAGGAGTAAGTGATAAGATAGCTTTTTACTTTTTGTGCCTTTGATCTCCCCCTGTAATGTCTGAGAAGAGATGGAAGAGATGGACTGCTCTCTTTCAGTCTGGAGACAGTAAAAGACAGTGTATGTTTCTCAAGAGGACATACTGTATATACTGTGGCTGTCAGTGCTGCAGGTGAATGGGATCATCCTCTACAGAGGTTTACTTTGCTGGAACTAAAGCTCCATGGGTACATTAGAAGGAATTTTATTTTCTCCCCAACATTTGAAAATCTCATTTTTGAAAAGGCTATTACAGCCCATAATATCAATAAATATTTGCCTTGTGTTGTGTTGGTCATACATTTCAGAAATTTTATACTTCTTACCTATTAATTTTCATGGCTGATATTTATTAGTTTAAGAAAGACTTACAAGTACTGGTTTTGAGCAATGCTTTAAAATGTGCACATAAATTCTTGCTAGAGGTTATTTGGAATTGTGTTCCTAAGCAGATTTAATTTGTATCATTTCAATCATATAATTTTCTGCTATGCTAATCTTTTATCTACTTCAGAAATCTAACTTGATGTTCCCTATGTTTAGAATTAAGCTGAATGTTGAAAAAAATCAGTGGTTTTAGAAAAGTTGGCTTTACAATCTTATTATGTACTTAATTTTTATTGGAATAATCATCATCATAGTGACTACATATCCCTTGTGGTTATATCTATCTGTCTATCTATCTGTACATTTCCTCTCATTTACATCTCTTATACAGAATTTTTGATTGACATTTGTTTCCTTTGCCAATTCCTTTATATAGGTTGGATATTCTCCAAATAATTTAATTAAGGTTTTTCATGAATATACTGAAAAAGAGCTACAAGTTCCAGCACATGTAAGTTGTGAAAATTTTTTGGTTCTCAACTATAATTGGTTTATAAACTCATCAGCTATTAACCACAGTAAGTCCTCAATGTCATTGATATCTTCAACTTTAAGCAAAATGATGTATAGCAAAGCCAGTTTTATCCTAGGTTAATTGATAAATGCAAGAGTTAAGACTCTGGCAGCTCATCAGTGTTATAAGGAAATGACATTGAGTAAAATGGCATTCAAAGGCCTGTGTTTTTTAAAGCCTTTGAATTTGTTTTGGTCAAAAAGTTAACACTTGTGTATCAGATTTTAATTTAGAATCAGATACCTCTAAAAATAGGAATAAAGGAGGAAAAGTTTGAAGAGAATTTATAGGAGACTATGTCATAATCTGATAGCTATCTAATACATTGAAGCAAATCTTATACAAGATGTGTACTCTTGTACAGGGTTTTTCTTTGCTGCTTTATATGAGGAAAAAATTAAGAATTCAATGTTCTTACACTTAGTTATTAAATTTAAGAGGTAAATAGCTCTTTCTACAAATGATAGGAGGTGTCCCATTTTGAAAACTACTTAATGAATAGCTATTAGACAGTTTAAGTAGATAGAAATCAGGTTAATTTGATCAAAGCCTAAATTATGTACTAGGCCAGAAATGCAAATTCACAAGGGTTTTCTTATTATGGACTCTTTAGTGACCCAAGGGATTATAGATATATTATAGATTTGGAAAAGGGAGCATGAGAGTTTCAGATGAGGTCCTGCCTCAAACCTACAAGGTAGAAATGCACATTCTAGAAAGCGTGAAGGCAGGGTTTTGTGTTCCAGGATCCTCATTCAGTTGATTATTTTCTGGAGTTCTAGAGGTTATAATAATTGATGCCTCCTTTCATTCAGAAATCTCTGCATAGGGATTCCCTGGTGGAGTAGTGGCTAGGCTTCGGAGCTGTCATCCTCGCAGCCTGTGTTTGATCCCCACTCAGGGAACCAACAACAAAAAATAACAAAAAACAAAAAACAAATCTCTGCATAGCTCTTTAGAGATGGTACAAACCATGAGAGCTGCTGGCCCAGGGCAATTCTTAGATGAGATTGGCAGCATGGATGAAGTCTTCCAGCCATTGCTATTCTTACTATATCTTGATCATCCTAAGGGCCATAAAATTTGCCCAGTTGCCTGTCTGGCCTCATTCCTGATGAAGATACTTGCAGGTGTAAGTGTGACACAGAAGTTTCTTAGTCACAGGGACCTCCTTAGTCTGGGAGTCTGCCCTCTCATTGCATCTCCTGTTGCATGCTTCCCTCAATATTAACAAAATGCCTTAGAAATGCATGTAATGAAAAGAGTTAGACATTCAATCCTATTGCACTGGTCAGGTCTCCCCAGAGGAATGTGAAAGTTTAGTTAGCAGAAGAAAATGGTCCTTGTTGGTTTTTGAACTTTGCCTTCTGTTTATTGCCCCTTTTATGTCAGTTTGGTTTTTAATGGAAAAAGGGGAGAATGTAGATTTACAGAGAGCTCTGAAACATAGCTTCTTGACATTAAGAACCCTGATTTAGAGTAGAGGACATCCCTTACCTAATTTTGTTTTCAGGTTATACTTGTGGTGATAATCAGTGGGGAGCCCCCTTGACACCATTCTTTGTTCCATTAATGTTTACTTCCTGGGCACCTGTGTTTCAGCAAGATACTTCTTAAGCTGATGTGTCTTTCTTCCCAATCCAGGGATAATACGAGCAGAGAGTGGGGTGGACTTAGAGCCAGGCCACCGGGTGGTTCTGCCTTTCTCACTGGGTGAGCAGAGAAGTGTGGCCTGGAAGGCCAGGTAACAGAGAAGCTGGTGGCCTTGTGGCTTCTCCCCAACAAGTCATTACCTAGTGAATTCCCAGAACATCAGGCACAGATGTTAGAAGTTAGGGAACCCAATTAATGACACCCAACTTTTCCCCACTTGTGGTCAGAACAAATTGAGAAATCCAGGACTCAGGGAGACAGAGACCAAAATGTCACCATTACTTATTGATAAAGCTTTTTGGTCAGCATGGCTCACATTGCAGAAAGAACGGGCTTTCGGACACTGCAGTCTAGACTAAGACAGGGTGACCCAGCTCCGGGCAGCGCTAGGTAATGGGGGGCCTCCTGAGGGGACACTGTCCATGCAAAACTGAGGGTAGGAGATGGTCCCTCCCGCTGGTCCCCGACAGACAACATGGATGGCACAGGGCAGCTCTTCTGCCAGGTGAATCACTCCGCCCCTAGAGAAGAGGGAATGAAGGGAAAGCCAGGAGCAAGGCTCAGGCTGGAGCCCTTCCTCAGGGAGAAGGGGGTTCCAGCTTCCTGTCTCCTGACCACCCAGGAACAGTCATCGCCCCAGGTCAGCCCAATAGCCCCTCCAGGGCCACACGTGAATTTGAGGTTATCTCTGTCATTAGCATGGCAACAGTTTGCTCTGTGACACATGGCCAGTGACACGCTAATGTTTTCCTTTCCCTTACAGGTGTCTGAGGAATGTGACCCTGAAGCTAATGTGAGAGAAGCCAGTGCAGAGGAGCATGAAGGTCTTTTTACTGCAGAAGTCCCTACAACAAATAAAAACAAACACCCAGACACGGACACAGAACTTCACATTAAAGGAAAACAGGGGACAGTGGAGGAATCCAAGAGGGACCTGGGGCAGAAGAAAGGATTAGAGGATAAAAAGCAAGAGGGCAGGACTGTGCACACTGCCACTCACAGCAGTAGTTCCAAAAATAAGAATCTGGGAACCAACAGAGAAATGTAGGAGATAGCACAGATGGGGACCAGTAACAGGAAGCGGGCCAGAGATTGTAACCAACCACTGGCAACCACTGGCTAGCATAAGCTTCCACAAGTAATTTTAATCTAACATGTCATTCCTAAAAAGCCTTATGCTCTAGCACAGCTTTCAGCCAGACCAACAGCATCAGAAACTCTCGGGCTGGAGACGAGCCATCTGTGTTTATCAAGAGCCCCGGGGCATTCTGATCTTTTGAAAGTTACAGTTTGAGGAACACTGCCCTGAAACTCACACATTCTCTGTGTGATCTGCACCCCCTCACCGAGTACAGTGTGGCTCAGGAAGGGGAGATTTACGTCAAGTATCTTTATCCTGTGTGATCCTAGGGACAGTACAGAGCATTGCATCGTGCAGTAGTGCAGACTGATACTTGTGACTAGGAACTTAATCACAGTGAACATTCAGTGGAAGAGCAACTCGATCCACCTGAATTGAGCAAGTTGTTCTTAAAAGAAAAGTTTTAAAAATACAACCCAATAATGGTGTCAGCAGGTTTATAATTTTTGTGTAGCTCACTCTTTCTACCAGTAAATCAGAACACTGACTGTTATTTTATCTATCCAAACTGTTGACATGACATCATTACTGTTGTGTTTCTAAAGGTTATGGTCTAAAAGCATAGGTATTGCTTTACTCTGTGACACTGAAAGGCTTTGAAGCCCTGGCCTGGTCTCCCTACCCTACTTCAAAGTATAGGACAAATCAAGGCAGGGAGAGGAATTCAGCTAATTTAATGAGGGGTAGGGTAGCAAATGTTGGTGATACGTTATTAATCATTTTATAGTTGAACAGTATGATGGTTCTAATGGGTATTCTGAATTTTATTCTCTATAGAATTGTCTTGAAGAGAACTACATATCCAGGCACAGTGATGAATATTTTGTGGGAAATCAATAAATATTTTAAATGAAGAGAAATAATTCTTATCCTAAAGCATACAATATTAATTTTTCCTCTCAATTTTAGGAATAATTACACTCAAAAGCCCTCTTGTTGATCAAAAAAAGAATCTAAAAATCAATGGTGAGGAGCCAGCAAGTCTCACGCTGGTAGAAAAGGCACTTGTCTTAATATACGAACTCATGTTCTATTCAACTAAGATGGTGAGTTTGATATGTATATACATTTTTGCCACATAGAATGCCAATCATTACAGTTTTTAAATTGATTTTGAGCATGAGGTGAAGAATTGAAAATGCCTTTATGAAGATTAATCCTGATCCTTTGAAGGTAGCCTCTGAAACAAGCTATAGGGCATGACCTTGATGGGTTCTTAGTTCAGTTCAGCACTTAAAGGGGATTTTGCTGTATGCCAGAGCTGTACCAGAGCACCTCAAGGACCTTTTAGTCTAGCGAGGACATCAAGACATTTACATGAGACATAATCTCATATGGGTCAAATGAGAAGTTATCTACCTGATGGTACAATAATATGTCCAATAAATTGATTCACTGTGCTGGGAGGATGGTCAGAAGTGGTTGGAAGTGAGCTGACTGTGACTTGAGCAGAGGTGGACCAGTGGGAGTTGCTATGTAGTTTGTTGCTGAATAGAAGGGTTGGGGGAGGGAGATGGCAGCGTGCAGACAGAAGAAACGACACGTTCACAGAGATGGAGGCACAAAGAGAAGGTGATGTGATGAAGCCTGGGAAGTGCTGCTGGTGCTGCTGAGTATATAGGAGGGAGAAGGGCAAACATGAAGAAGTTGTGCGTCATGGGAAGGATGTGAGATGGTCTGGAACAGGGAGCCTTTGAAAGTTTCAGACAGGAAAAAGGTATGGTCAGATTTGTTTCCTACAAAGGGTCACTTATGGCAGAATATTTATTCAGATTTATCTTTCTGAAGGAAGTCATGACAAAAAGGAGACCTTTTCATCTGTCTAGAAGCTGATCTAAGGGTTTTTTTAGGACTTAACTCCCTCTTGTGGTTATTTATTGAAACTGGAGTTTTTCTTGTAAACTATGGGAATGAGTAAGCTTTCAGAAGTCAGAGGCTGAGTGGCCCCCTTCGAGCTACAGAGAAAGCATCCAGTCCAACAAAAATACTTTTCTCTAGTTTCTGTTATTTGCAGACTTCTGTAGGAAAGAATTAATCTTTCTGTTCCATAGAAACACATGGATGCTTTGGTTTCAAATCCCAGATGCATCATGTAGAAGCTTGAGCAATTCAGCTACTTCCAACTTCCAACTCAGCTACTACATCTTTAAAATGCAGATAACACTTACCTGGGTTGTTGTAAGAGTTAAATGAGTTGATAATGTGAGGTGTTTAGTGCATTGCCTGGCATTATGAAGAAGCTCATCCCCTGCCTATGTTTCATTCAATCATAAAGACATTGAATACCATTGAAGAAACAGGGTTGTTTGGCTTCTACGGCTTTTGCTAATTACCTCCCTCCTGGTATAACTCATCATGTTTCTCTGGTTTTTCATACTTCCTGGGAATCGGCAGTCAGAGTCAGGTTTAATTTTGTTTGGCAAGAATACTTAACAGGCTATGTTGTTGGCTTCCATCAGGAGGCATCTGATGTTTAGCTGTCCCTCTCTTTTTGATTTTACTCGTCATTGGTAATGCTGACTTAGATCTCTTAGTATAAGCTCCAAAATGGGGACAGTCTGATTATATTGTTCCTGCTTCATGTAAAGGCTGGGATGAGTCTGCAAAGAGAAACTTATAATCAAGTGTTCTTTACACTAAGGTTTGCTTTATATAGTTAAGGCAGTCTAAATCTTTGATTTTTTCTATTGAAATGGTTTCAAAATAATGAGCTGTCTTCTTGGCATTATCCAAAGATGTCTGAAGGGTTTCTGTGTGTGTCCTTTTTCTCTTTTCTAAGAATCACTATGATGTCATAGATTTTTAAATACTTCATGTGTTTCAATCCAGTATAGTTATTATTCTTATCGATGCTCCATTTCTCTCATTTTTGACTTGTGGGATCCTCTTCAGCTTGGCTCTTGGGCTCTTTGACACCACCCAGTGGTCACTGATACCTTCCTTGCTTTCTAGTGAGAGATGTTCCAAGCTCATCTTTTACATTTCCAGCCCGATCTTTGTTTGTTTTTTTTGTTAAATTTACTGGGGTGACAGTGGTTAGTAAAAATTACATAGGTGTCAGGCGTACAATTCTACAGTGCATCATCTATGTGTTGTATTATGTGTTCATCACCCAAACTGAATTATCTTTGCATCACCATATATTTGACCCTGTCCCTTCTCTCCCATCCTCCTGGGTCATATGATAACTCTTATTAGTTTTTCTGAGGAAACTCCATACTCTCCTCTACAGTGGCTGTACAAGTTTACATTCCCACCAGCAGTGTGCAAAAGTTCCTTTTTCTCCACAGCCTCTCCAGCACTGTTATTCTTCGTTTTGTGGATAACAACCATTCTAACAGGTGTGAGGTGGTAGCTCATTGTAGTTTTGAATTGCATTTCCCTAACAGCTAGTGAAGTTGAACATTTTTTTCATATATCTGTTGGCCATTTGTATGTTTCCCAGGAGAAATGTCTGTTCAGGTCCTCTGCCCATTTTTTAATTAGATTGTTAGGGTTTTTTTTTTGAATTTTTATTCTTGAGTTGTAGAAGTTCTCTCTATATTTTAGATATTAGCCCCTTATCAGGGGCATTGTTTCTTGAAGGAGCTATTTTCCCAAGGACCCCTGGTTCCTTTGAGAAAGGGTATTTAGAGACTACATTCTGGGTACTAAGAGTGCATATTAATATGAGTTGGCCATCATTTCTAGGCCTTTTCAGAAGACAAACTAGGAAATACATGGGTTCTTTTTTTTTGGGGGGGGGGGGCGGTGAATATTCATGATGATTCCATAGGGATACTCACAATAAAAGTTCAGAGTGCTGGAAGGATTTTCCTTAAGCTCACCTTTCTTACCTTTGTATTTTCTTTCTCCAGTGTTAGAAATCCCAGTTTTCAATGACATTAATATAACTATTTATTTACCTTATTTTACAATATTCACACAACAGTGTTAAAAATACCAGTATCAACACTACTGCCAACATGTTACTGAAAATATTTTAAAGATGTTTTGCAGTTCTTTTTGTCTTTACACTATATCTCACTGAGGTATGCTTGAAATTATTCCTTCCTGTTGTCCTGACACCAACTTGACACACAGTTTCTTTCATTTGCTTTCAATTTTTAGGGATTGCTCTTAAAGATTGTTTTGTTTTATAATTAACATACTTACAAGATTCAAAGTCAATTTGTAAAATAAGTTCTATTCAGAGAAGTCTAGCTTTTGTCCCAGTTCTATCCAACCTGGTGTTAACCTTTTTTATAGGTAACTTGTAAAGTTAACTTCATTATCTATCCTATCATTTAAAAATAAGCAAACAAAACTTACATCTAGCCAAGATATATTTATAGGCACCGGCTTAGTCTCCTAACTGAGACAATTGAAAAGAAAAAAACAGACAAAGTAAATAAAACAACAGCCTTTGTGACCCTGGGCATCAGGTAACAAAGGCCAGCAATACCCGGAAGTAAATCTTGCTGTTCATGTCTTGCCTAACAAATCTTAAAAGCAAGACTCCAAAGAAGCAAACTATTTTCTCTTAAGTTGCCTGCACCCCAGGAAAAAAGCTCAAGAATGTTTTTTGTATTAGTTAGGATTCTTTTGAGAAACAGAACCAATAGGACATATAGAGGCATACCTCAGACATTGCAGGTTCAGGTCCAGACCATCACAACAAAGTGGAGATCACAGGAAAGTGATTCACATGAATTTTTTGGTTTCTCATCACATAAAGAAGTTATGCTTACCTTCTACTGTAGTCTATTAAATGTGCAACGGCATTCTGTTGAAAAAGAACAATATACACACCTTAACTTAAAAAGACTTTATTGCCAAAGAAAAAAGCTATCATCTGAGCTTCTAGTGAATCATAATCATTTGGTGGTGGAGGGTCTTGCCTTGATGTTGATGAAAATGCAATGATGTGCAATAAAGTGGAAGCACAATAAATTGAGGTATGCCTGTATATGGGAAGAGGTATAGTAGCAGGAACTGACATACATACCTATGTAAGCTGAAAGCTCCTACAATCTGCTGTCTGCAAGCTGGAGACCCAGGAAAGCCAGTGCTATAATTCAGAGTCCAAAGCCCTGAGAACCAGGACAGTCGATGATGGCAGATTTCAGTCTGAGAACCAGGAATATCAAAGGTAGAAATTTAATGTCCCAGCTCAAGCAATCAGTCAGGAATGGTGCATTGCCTTTTGTATTTTGTTCTGGGACGTTGGGGAGGGCAGTATCTAGCCATGTAACCATTTTTGTTATGTAGACAATGGTTGTATTTTTTCCAAATAGACGTGTGTGTGTGTGTGTGTGTGTGTGTGTGTGTGTAAAACTAGGAAATTCAAACTATTATGACAAAAATTCTGCTTGTGGGACACGGAGGGGTGGCAAGTAGCAGGAAGTGAGATTACAAAGGGGATGAAGAGTCTTGGAGATGAACGATATGTTCATTATCTTGATTGTGATGATGGTTTCTCAGATGTATTCATGAGTCAAAACTTAGAATGTGCACTTTAAATATGGTGTTTACTCCACATCAGTTTTACCTCAAAGCCATAAAAAATATATGTTCGTGTCTACCTCCTTAGGTAAAAGTATTTTATACTTTCTCCACCCCTCCTTTTAAAACAATTTTTTTTCCTACAAACTGTACACTTGCAGTATATAGAATTAGTTGGTTTCTTTTGTTCTGGTTTCATCGTATACTGTATTCAATAACTCTTCTATTGATGGAAACATTATTTCTAGTTTTGATTATAAATAATGTTGGACTAACATAGTTTTGTGCATATATCTTTTCAACATTTGTTGTTGCACCCCCTGTATCTTTGAGATAGATCTTTGTAAGTGAGATTGGTGTGTTAATAGATTAATACACAGGTCCTTTGGGGAGATGTTGCCAAATTCCCATTCATATGGGTTGTATCATTTCCTATTATGGTCAGCAATGTGTAAGAGTACCTGTGTCCCTTACATTCTCTCGCCAATAGAATATGTGAAATAGTATCTCAGTGTAGGTTCAATTTGTATTTCTTTTATTATTAGTGAGGCAGAGCATGTTTCCTTATGTTTGTCAACTATTCCTATTTAAGTGAAAACTATCCATTTTTTCAGTCCATTTTTTTATAGGATTGCTAGCCATTTTCTTCTCTACTTATCTGTAACGTGCACCATATTTTAGGAACATTAACCCTTTGTTTATACGTTACAAATACTCTTTCTTAGGCTATCATTGTCAAATTTAGCTTCTTGTGCTTCTTTCCTCTCCCTGCAAGGATTGTACAAGTTTAAGTAATCAAGCTTACAAATCTTTTCCTTTGGATTTTGAAACGTAATTAGAAAGGTTTTGCCCACTCACAATAGATCAGGAAATTCACCTATATTTTTCCTGGTACATTCGGGCTTCTGGTCCATTTAGCATTTATCCTTAGGAACTGTGAGAAAACGATCGTTTCATCTTTTTCCACATGGTAGTTATGCCATCACCACTTAAAAAGTCTTTTTCCTCAACTGATTTTTACTGTATCCCAAACTTCCAATGCCATAGGGTCTATTTTTGGATTTCCTATGCTGCCCATGATCTGTCTCTGCTCTTGCACCTGTACCATACCATTTTAATTACAGAGCCTGCCTTCACCGCCTACCATTCCTCTTACTTTTCAGGACTTCCCTGCTTGATTTGGCTTTATTGTTCTTCAGAAATGACTTTCTATTCAACTAAAAGACATACCTTTAAAGATCTGCACAACTGGTTTTTCCTCCAGGTTAACGTCCCCAGTGTCTTCAACATTTAGAACGTGATTTCCAGACTATTCACGTATCCTCAACGCCTTCCACAGGTCACGTAACCGTCGAAAGTGAGACCCAGAACTGACCCATGGGCACCAGCGTGATAATGACCTGATTCCTTAGGCTATGGCTATTTAAAGGGGCATCAGCAAGAACGTGAGACAGTGGGAGAACCTGGAGGTCAGGAAGGGAAAAACGTGAGCAGGGAACTGGATACCGGGAAGGCAGGCCTCGCCCGGGAGTGCTGCCCAGTCAGAGCTGCGGTTCTCCACAGAGGGAGAAAACTCCCTCTGGGCATTTACCACAGGTGCCTTGTGTCTCAGCACACAGTGACAAAGTGTCCAGCTCTAAGCAAGAATGACTGGCCGGCCTTTTTTTCCGCGTCCCATTCTCCTGATTGCTCTGGGGCCTCCTCAACATGGCGTTTTCTCTCCCAGGCAGGAGAGCCTCTTTCCTCCCCTCCTGCCTGTACTTGGTTTCTTCCACGCAGGTCCGTTCGCTCTTCTCCCCCGGCTCGCTTGCTCATTGGTTTCTTCCGCCGTGGCCCCACCCACTTGAGGGCCCGGCTTCCACAGGCTAGTTTAGGTCCTCCCCAGGGCAGGGTTTGAAGAGGTACCTCACTGGCCGCGGAGGGCAGAGAGTTCTTGCACCAGGAGAAGGCGATGTTCACTGCCTGTATCCGTCCCTTGCTTCCGGGTCCTTCCTGAGGGAGGAAGCGGTGACAACACAGGGATTCTGGTGGCCTGCAACGGGGGAAGCGTCGCCTCCGCTCACCTGCCCCCACACAATGGAATCAGTCCCCACTACTGTGTCTTCTGTCATCACTAACCCCGGCGGACCCCTGTCGTGGCTCTACGCAGCCCAATAGGCCAAGTTCCTGGAGGTGACGGACGCCATTGCTGGGGAGGGTCCCCCGCTCTGACTGGCGAGTTCTGAGTTCTGAGCCAAGTGGGTGCACCGACAGACGGGGCGAGGACGAAATGGAAGTTTGTCAGGCCCCAGACAGGTAGGACATCGCAGTGCCGTTCGGGGGCCAGCGGGAGTGCATTTGAAAAGGTTTCGTCTCCTGTTCATTTTCAATTGAGCACCTAGGGTGTAGCAAGCACTGTGTTACTTTCTGGTGTGCAGTCACGGTAACAGCTGTCATCACGTCCTGCGGGCCATTGGCCAGGGACCCCTGCACTGTTGGGGATGGGGCCAGTCTGGTAAGTCACTTGTGTATTCTTAGAGGGCAGTGGAAACAGCCTAGAAGCAGGTAGGTGCTTAATGGGCTGTCTTCGAGGAAGCGTGTAAAATTCAGGCATTGCATTTTATAGATGACAGATTGGAGCAGGCCACACCTGTTATCAGCTGTCTGAACTTAGCACTGGTCTTATGGGAGAAGAATAGAATTAACGATTTAAAATCTTAGAAGAAAAGCACACCATTTGTTATTATCATTTTGGTTTTATGTGCATCCATAAAAATGGATTACTTCTGTGGTATTTCAGTTTTGGTTTTATGTGGCTTTTTCAGTTATAAAAATCAACTAAGAGAAACATATGGTGCAGAGGGATTCTAGCCATATGTTGAAAAATATGATGTCATAGGACCTAGTGCAAATTGGAAAGACATGACATTTAGATTCATAATGTTTAAAAACACTTAAAGCCAAACATGAAATGGGAGGCTGCCAGTATCCCTTAATTGAAGCAGCGAAAGAAGCTTTTGAAGATTTTTGAGGGATTAGTTATGTGATGGAGGTTGATTTTGAATTCCTGTGGATAATTCTTTGTGATTGCTTTATTGTAAATTATGGTTTCTCATTATTTCTAATGTTTCTGATTCAGCTAGTTGCTACATTACCTATTTATGTTCCTCCTGGATTTGACTGTTATGGACTACCATGGAATCTTGTATTGATCACTGCCTTCTCGGGAACTGTTGTATTTTCCATGTTTTTGTGGAGAAACATCCTCATTGTGAGTAAATTAAATTAATTTATACCTTGATTTATAAATACAAGGGATGGTTTATAATTCTTTTGTATTTTTTAGTCACTAACATGAACACAAATTAATGCATATAATCTAAGCATGTCCTTTTATATAGTATAAAACCATGTCTAGTAATCTATCCTACAGAAACAATCAATCATGCATTAAAGACCTTGTATGAGAATGTTCAATGGAACTGTATTTTATTAGAGAGAAAATTTGGTGCAACCCAAATGATCCATAGTAGAGGACATTTTTTTTTTAGTAGGGAAAAATTATTATACATCAGTATACTGGGATTTTAGGCAGCTCCTAAAATTTATGTATTTTGAAGACATTGGGGAAGAGAAAATGCTCACAATTTAATATGAAGTGGAAAACAAAAACAGAAAGTTTGAGACTTGAAAGTGTAGATGAACCGTGTTATTATATAAACATATATCGTGTATACACACAGAAAACAAATGCACGGAAATAGAAGAAATTGTAAAAATACATCTAGGTGACAATGTAATTTCAGTCTTTTTTATACATGACTCACAGATTCTCTAATCTGATGTGCTATTGTGCTTAGAACATATCTTTTTATGTGGAAATATAGGTTATATAGTATCCATAGACACACTTAACATTTTTATGCGTCAGAGCCTTTTTCTGTGCAGAATTTGTCTTTATGCTTATCTATGTATGTCCATATTCATAGTTATGATTATATGTTATTGTTTTAAAGTTATCTAACATAATTGAGGAAAATTTTTCTGTGTAAGTGAGCTTTGCAGATGAAGAAAAAAAGCTTTCACTTTCCACTGACACTTGACAGTTGAAATGGCCATAGCATTGGATGTGTATCTATCTAAAATTGAGTATTATTTTTCTGATTTCTTAATTTTATCAGACATATTGTTAATAAGCTTTCTCTTCTTGCACAAGTGATTGTAAAAACACTTTGCAAAGGGTCTTTGGCCTGGCTTCCTCACGTAAAAGAGAAGAAGAATAGAACGGTTAAGTGGAAGGGGGAGAGGTGAAAACGTTCTCTTGCCCACTCTTGTTTCTCCTATGGGAGAACCCTAACACCCGTTTAGATTTTCACCAGGTCATGCAGACTCTGTGTCCTATCTCTGCTTCTCAGCCTCAGTATTTGGCTTTTGCAGCCTTGGTCCCGCCTCTCAGTTGCCTGTTTCTTGCTTCTGCCTGCTTTTTCCTGCCTGTTGATTTGGGTGGAAGGAGGGCAGAGGAAGCTGACTCTCATTAGCAAAGCTGTGTCATTAGAGAAACAGTCATTTCTTTCCATGTTGGAACTCTGAATGCATTTTCCTGTAAAGGTAACATTAGTGCGAGTGCTGTTAGATACTATAATAATACTGAGATATCGTGGCTGGTTTGTGGACTGATCTGAGTATTTCATCATTATTTAGAACACTTGAAAGGGTTACAAAGACATGGAGTAACACCTTTTTTAAAAATTGAGTACTGCTTAGATTTTATTATTCTATAATTAAGACTATCTTTAGGAGATGATTTAGATGTTAGCTTTCATTTTCCTTGTTCATGCATTTTCCTGTAGGAGTCTCTTTCCTTTCAGGTTTATGACCACTGTTTTTAGGGGTTTAGGAAGGTCAGGTGATTTAGCTTATTAAATTTCTGCGTTCAGCCAATAGTCAACTTTGAATGGGATTTCTAAGATGTTTTCTGGTGAAAAGAAGCGTATATTAGTACAAAAGACTATGCCTTTAATTTTGTTTCCTTAGAGTCTTTTTGAACAGTTATTGTTTCTAGACCTCATTCTGGCTATTTGGGGTCGTTGACTGATTTGGGGTAAAGGAAGCAGTAGTATATTTAATATGAAAGTATCCATTTCTATTATTAAAGGTCAATGTTTATTTAATAATAAAGATTGGTGCTCACTTAATAGATATCTAAATAGATTTTTTGTTGCAAAATGAGGCATTTACCTCAGTGCTTTTATCTGTTAAAAACTATCACTATCAATTACATTTGAAATGCTCTTTAACCTTTTATTTTTTAATCGTATGGATCGTTAGGCTAAATCATCTGTTACTAAATTATAATGTACTTCCTAGTTGACTATTGTATTAGGAAGCATAATATTTGTTAATAAAATGTTCTGACATCAAATTTTAATTTTATTCCTCTTTCTTTTAGGTAAAGGAAAGAATGTATCAAGGTAAATATTTAGGTTTATTTTGTTACATGTACCATTCCCTCATTATTGGTGTCTGATAAGAGTTTTACAATCTAGAAGGAAATACAGTGATGCCTCATCAATGACTGACTTATTAACTCCTGAATATTTTACTAATAATCCTAGGTTGCTAGCTTGGGTGACAGACAATAAATGGTGATGCTACCAACTGAATAAGAGATGAGGTGAAACAAACTATGGAAGTAGGAAGAAGAGGATTAGTTTAATTTGGGGCAGAATGACTTTAAATGTTGATGTAGTACAAATTTGTTACATGTGAACAGTATTCCTGTGCTAATGGTTTCATCAATATAGTGTATGTTTCAGGAGATTATTTGGGAGTAAGAGATGTAAATCAATGTGCTCATTCTCTTGGCAAATGACATATTGGAAATGATCACATTTTCTGAGAAGGTACTTCATGAAGGGGGAAGGATATCGAGCTAAAATATTTTACTCTATTTCCTATCTTGGAAATAAATTTAAATTGGAATCTCATTGAAATAAGGATTCCTATTATATTTTTCTTAAATTTTAATATTTTTACACCTTTACTGCTCTTAACTACAGATTGCTTTTTAAAGGCTAATAGTTATACTAAGAAGTTCTTTTCCCTCATAAAACCAGATAAGATGTCTTTGCTGCTAATATTGGGTAATTTAGCTTTATTTAGTGATCATATATGGATTTCTGCCCCCACCCCCACCCTTGTAGTGACTTTGGAACAAATTGCTGACAAGGTGAAAACTTTGAAGAAAGAAAACTCAGAACTCGCACTGAAATTGTTATATTTATCAACACAGGTATAATTATTCTTTTAGTTTTTGACCCCTGTGGTTCCAGCTTGAAGTATTTCCTCCTGTTAACAGTTTACATATTATGCCATTTTAAAATTCCATTCCAGCTTGGTTATTCTTTTTGTGTCCATATTGAATCTTATCTCCTTGCATTGAATGCAAAATAGTTGTATGCTATCTTACTTACCCACACTTTCTATATGCTTTTGGAGCCCAGGAAAATGTGTTCCTGTACCAGAGGGCACACAGGTTTCCCCCAGCTCATTCTCTCTCATGGGCCTTACCACTTCTTCACCAAAATCCCTCATACCTACTCCAGCTGAGAATATCAGTTACATTCTGTACATCTTAGTTCACAGCCTTCTGTGTTACACAGAATACCAGCCATCTTTTTATCTAATATCACTTGATCAGCAAAATTAATTGTACCTGGTAGTTCCTTTAAAGAAGTAAACTTAATTACCGTTTTTTGCCATGTATAATGTACACATTTTTGCCCAATATCTGTGAAGAAAAAGTAAGGATGAGGATTATACATGGGGAGTACTAATTTTGTATCTATATAAATGTTTTTAATTACTCTATTTACGCTTATGAATTAAAAGTGTAACTCTAGAAATCAATAACAATATCCATATGTAAAATAATACCCTGGAATACAGTCATCATTTTTTTATAAAATAATTTTATACATAAAATGTCTTCTACCTTGTATTTGTTCTTGTGTTTTGTAATTGTTACATAAAATTTCTTGTACCATAATATGTAAAAAAAAATTATAAAATTGCTTCATAATACCAAAAAAAGTACCTAAATATAAACAAATAAAATTTTGAATTTAAAAATTAAGATGAAAGATTTCCCTGAAAGTTTGGGCCAAAAACATGGGTGCGCATTATACACGGGAGCACATTATACCTGGCAAAATATGGTATGTCCAACAGCCAAAATAAATGATCCATTCAAAAAATAAGAAGATAACTACTACTGTGCTCCTTAATTAAGAAAATAGTACCCCAAGTCTAGTGAAATAAACAGCAAATAATGCATAATAACAAAACAATAATAGCAGTAGTAGTTAATATTTATTGGGCCTTTCCTGTATACCAGACATATAAATCATCTAACCCTTACAGACATCCTGAGGTAAGTACTATTATTTTTTTCCATTTTCATGTTGAAAAAAACTGAGGAGCTTAGTGAAGTAATGTAACCTAACCCAACAGTCACAAAAAAGACGAGGACAATATTCTATGACCTAGAACATCCAACTACTTGGCAAGAATAGAGTTTAGGGTCAGTGTAAAGGAGGGAATCAGAGAGCAGAAGTGAAGTGAGGCTGGGAAATGAATCTAGAAAGACAGCAATATACCAGGCTAAATTTGAACTTAACCCTCAAGATGCTCATGGCACTGTCACAGTGAAGGAATGTGAGAGGTAGCAGGCAAAGCACCAGAAGCCAGAAGAGAGGCATGGGAAGATTCTCCTCATAGCTCCAAGGAGAGGTGTGATTTCAGAATTCTAACCTCTAGAACAAAAACAATAAATTCTGCATAAGTCACTTAGTTTGTGGTACTTTGTCACAGAAAGTAATATGAATAAACTTAGAATTTAACGTGTTTCCTAATTGAGAAACCATAAAGATGTCAATTTCCTACGAATTAATTGACAGTTTTAACAAACTTTTAACTAAAACCACAATGGAAATTTTCTGGAACCTGGGAAAATAAAATGAAGTGTTATCTGTAAAGATTTAAGCATTAGAAGAGTTGAGAGTTTGTGGACTGATAATAAATGATGGTGTTGGGCTTGCTCTATAATACAACAAAACATTTTTAAGTTTAGTGATTAAAATAGGGTACAAATGTAGGATTTGTTCATAATGTTTTTTAATGCAAGTAACAGAAACCTAGTTCAAACTAGCTTAATTTAAAGTGATGAAAATGTTATCATTTCATATTAATGAAAGATGACGACCAGCTTCTGGTGATGTTTTATATGAAAATTCATAACATCAGATGACAGCTCTGTCTCTCAGTGGATCTGTTTTCTGCCTTCCTCCTCTTGTCAGCATAATCCTTGGACTGTCTTCTCTTACAATGGCAATGTGACTAAACTGCCAGAGCTTAATGCTTGTCATTGACATCCAACAAGTTAAAGAGGTTCCTTTCCAAAGAGATGTTTGATATCATGTCCCATATTCATAAAAAAAAAAAAATGTCCCACACTTGCTCCTAAATGGACTGTCTTGTCAACTGCCTACCCTAGTAACAATCAGAAGGTCAAGGATATTGCTGACCATCTTTGAACTACATAAAAGGCTCTTCTTATGCGAGTATAATGGGAACCATAACAAAAAGGACATTTGAAATAGTAGAGAAGGAAAAGTTTGATAGAATTCATCAGTGAAATCACCTTTGAAGAAACCTTTTTAATAACAAATTCAATTATTTCAAAAGATTGAATGTTACCACATTTCTGTCTTTATTGTCAATGTGGTATCTATTTCCTTTTAGAAAAATTCTGAATTGTCAAATTGATTGCCATATAGTTATTCATTATCCCTTTAATATCTGTTATTTCTGTAATATCCTTTGTTTTATTCTGGATATTAGGAAGTCATGCTTTTTCTCTTTTTTGCACGCTCAAACAGTATTGTTTCGGATGTATCAACTTTGTTATTCCTCTTAGAGAATCAATTTTGGCTTTGTTAATCTTGTCTTTTTTATTTGTTTTTCTGTTCCTGGTTTTGGCTCTCATCTTTATTTTCTTCTGTTTATTTGAGTCTAATTTCCTTTTTTAAAAATTCTAACTTCTACAATATAAAAGCTTATACAATTGATTTTGAACCTTTCCTTTCTACTAATATAAACATTTTAAGCTATAATTTTGCCTCTTATACTGCTTTAGCTACATCCCATGAATGTTGACATGTTCCATTTTAATTATCATTCTTTTTGAAATATGTTGTGTGTACTTACCTTTTTCCTTTTAAGAGTTTTTACTTCAACTGGCAAATGGGGAGGGCAGAGCTACCAATAACAACAAACATGAGTAAGTGGCGAAGTCCTTTTAATCCTGATCTTTGGTCTCAATTTCCTAACTGGCTTTTGGCCTTCAATTTCCATTATTAGGATTGAGAAGAAGAAAGGTCACCAATTCCTTCTTCTCACTTTCCCCACAAAGTAGGCCTTTAAGCATGGTTTTTCTGATGTTTTTTTCTTTTTTTTTTCCTATTGTTCTCTTTGTTTTTGAGTTACAGCCACTGGTGGAATTCAAACCAATTGGGCAATGATTGACTTTGTGAATCTTGAACCTGGATCACTCAGTTGCCCTAAGGAAGTTAATATCCCTTTCTTTTTTTGGTACTATCTCAGAGAAGCCATAGGAGCCCTATAATAACCCAGCATAAAATTTACATGGTATAATAAACATAAAAGTATTCTCTTTTATACCACAGAGAACAAAGTAGAAACAAATTAAACTATCAGACTTACAGAAAAAATGCAACATTCTAGATTTGTTTAATAAGGCAATGATTCAGAAGTGAAAGCACTGAATTTTACAATTATGAATACAATGAATGGCTAGAAATTTTCTCCTCAGTCCTACAAAACTTTTAGGTTTAAGGGTACTGATTATCTCCCACACAATCTCATTTTGTTCCTTTGGGCAAGTTAATAATATAAAGCCCCTTACTTTGATTTATGTTTTTCACTTGTTAACATTTGCATAAACATTGGTCCTCAGAATTCTGCCATTAAGTATCAGATAAAGTAAGCCAGTTTTAGTCCGGTTAAATGAATTCATCAATGCAGGTGAAATAACCTTACCCAACATATATTGCTAGTGAGTACTAGGACTGAGGCTGAAATCTAGGCCGCCTGCCAACCTGACTAGTACACTCATCATGTCACCACCAAATAGTCCTAGGATCTTAGAGGCTTCAGGGTCACTAATGTCTCCTTAAAAATGTACTGTGTGAACAGTTTCTATCGAAATCGTGTGTGTTGGTGGAGAATGGATACTGATTTCCTGCCCTTCGCTGACCTTCCAAAGTGGAGTATTTGGGGTATGGATGAGGAACCTGAATTACTTACAAACTCCCAGATGATTTTATGCACCTGTACTGGGAATATCTTTTCTGGGGATACTGAAACACTGCCACACAGCCTCCATTTAAATACTTCTCAAAGGAAGCACTTTACCTGCAAAGCTTGCCTAGCCCACTGCTGGGCAGAAATATTAAAAGGCCATTGGAAAGTCCAGTAAAATCCCTCTTTTTATTACATCTAAAAAGTGGTTCTTACCTCTTGGCACAAAACAGGAAATATTACTTTTCTTATTGTATGATATCTTCAGGAACCTGTATTTTTCAAATTTGATGAGCAGACCTTTGTGCTTTCATTCGTAATTAACTGCACCCTTCTCCTAGTTGGAGAAAATAGAAGAAAGTAAATGCTAAGAAAATTCTCTCTGTGTGTGATCTGCTAGTATTAGGCTGTGCTCCTTAAGCCCTGAAGCTACTTTTTTGTTATCATTCATTTTTTATATTATCTATTTGAAACACATATAAAGCAAATGACAAATTTGTATCAGACCCAAACCTCATGCAGGTCCTCAGATTCCCTCGGTGCCACCTGCGTCCCGAGCCCCCAGGGCTGGCTGCCCCTCAGCTTCCTGCACCAACTTCCCTCTGGCCATTGTGGTTCTGCTGCCTGGGCTGACAGTCCCTTATCCTTGGCATGTGGGGCCCTTCCCTGGGTCCCTCTATGCAGCCAGGCTAACTGGTAGTACCCCAGGTTTCTGGCTCCTCTTCCTTATTACAGATGTCGATCCACCTGCCCATTGTGGGATTTGGATCTGGTATTGAGTGGGCTTCTAGTAGGATTCAGAAGATTCAATCCAGGAGGTGGAGGGGGCATTGTTCTGCCTCAGGGTGAACTCTGACATGGGAGACAGGAGATGGAAGAGAAGTGACACATTTACTCCCTGCCCCATCTCCATGCCATGGACTAATCCAATTTCTCTTTACAGGAAGTCTTGTCATGCCACCGCACGCCAGCTGGACTCAGGGCGGCATGCAGCCAGTGCAACTGATGTAGAGCCTTCTTTGACCATGCCTGCTGCCCCAGGAAAGCCTTGCCCAGGGCTGTATTATGGAGAATCCAGGCTAAAACATCACCGGGAGGACAGTGGCCCACATAAACAGGAAATGGTTCCTTTCTTGCTGTTATACCTGGTACAAAATATGAATTACTTCCTTTTGTGTGTGTAGCACTTTGAGTTCATTCTAAACTTAGCTTTCATGACATTTTTATATGCAGGCTGTCATTTCATGACTTTTACTCTTCAAGCAAACTAATAAGAGTTTCTCCCATTTCCTCACTATTGAATAAAATGCTTAAATGTTTTTCTTCTGTAGGCATATAAATAAAATATGAAGAAACTTAGTCATTCGGCAATAAATTTATATTAATTTATAATCCTTGCCAAGGCTTCTGCTCCATTTATCTTTATTTTATATAGCAGGAAGGCACTTAGTTTGGTCATATTAAAAGCTTCAATAGATACCTCCAGTTTATCTTTCTGTCAATAAAGAGTATAATCATCATAAGGCCTTCTATTACTTTGATTGTTGACATTACTTCTGCCTGTATCTGTGTCCATATTTCTAAATTTCTATATCAAATAGGTCTACCTAATTTTAATACATTTTGAACATTAAGTTCAAACCTGCAGGGAACTCAGATTACAAAGTGCAATACCTTCATGTTTGGTGGTCTTTTAAAAAAATGATGGACTCTCTAGTTCCTGCTTACATGTTAATATACTATTGTTCGTGTTAGGGGCATTACACTTCATAATATGTAGTCATGTTACCCAGGTCTAAAAAGAGTAAATTCTTTATCCACAAACAAATGTTGAATGTCCCATTTAGCAATGCTTAATGCAAAAGAAATGTGCATATGTCAAGTTCGCAGATTTCTCGGAAGAAAATAAGCAGATTTGACGATGTGTGGAGGTAAGTGGGACACATTATGTGTGTGTAAAAGTTGATGGACAAGAAAGGCAAATTCCATGTTCCTTTGCAAGTAAAACACCACTGATGTGCTAACACACGGGGTTCCTGTATCTTTGATAACTTCTCAAATGATAATATCCAAAATCTTTAAGAAGAAAATGTGAACCCAAATTATCTTACTCATGATATTACAACTAGAAGTGAATTTATTGGGCTCCTGAGCCATTTTCCTGCTCGAGCCCGCTCCTACCTCTCTGGAGTGTACTTTCTCTTCAATAAACTATCTCTGTTTCACCAAAAAAAAAAAAAGAGAGAGAGAGAGAGAAGTGAATTTATTAGCTACGTAATTTATGAACAGCTATGAAACCAATGAAACATTCTATAGAACTCCACAAAGAAATAAGGTAGATACTAAAATGAAGATAAAATTTCCCCTACAGTTTTGGACTAAAAACTGATGCTTGGTTTTTTTATTCAGAAATCATGTGTTCTATGGTGCAGTCAATAATCACTTCCAGAATTTCCCTTGTCACAGAGACAGAATGGTGATGAGCAAGAATGGTGGTTATTATAATTTTAATGATGTGCTTCCCTGTTTCATTTTTGCTAGGTCATTAAGAAGAAACCCTTATTTTTCAAACCATTCTGGCCATAATAGGAAAAAGACTCAAAAGTAAATCAGACTTTTTATAAAAAGGTCCAGCTGTCCCACCAACCAGCGCTGTGACTTTAGCCAGGCCACTTAGCCTTTCAAGACTGAGCCATATGAAATGTGATCGTGTCAATCTTAGTGTTGCCACTTACTGTTTCTGTACTGAGTAGTGACATTATAAATGCTCTGTGGTTCTGTGAACATGAGACTTCAAGGATTTGTTTACCTACTGTTCAATACTTATGTTAGCCATACAATTAAGTATTGTAATTTTAGATGACGTGATAGGTTCATCCCTTGTCTCCTTAATAAGCGTGTGCTATTAATGTGTATGGCTATTTAAAACATCCCAGGTGGCATCCATGCACTTGTATCAAGGTCAAGATGCTCCTTTTCCAGCTTCTATCACAGATAACAGAGTGCTGGGCAGAAATGTTATACAATGACAGGGAAGTCACCCTCTTTACAACACATGAAGATAATTACAAAATAATTTGGTGAATGGCTAACTGTCCAAGCCTTTTTTATATCAAACTTACATGAATTCCATGTTTGGGTAAATGTAATAAACACATTTTTTAAAAGTTGTCTTTTTCTGTGTCCATGGGAAATGGGGCACTAGCCACAGCGATGGCCACCCAAAGACCTTTCCAGCAATGGGGTCCATATTGGTAAAATCACCCAGGAGACTGGAATTTAAGAAGTAGGAATATTTTTCTAGTGAAGCAATGTGACAAAATGTATAATTTTCATAAATATGCTTTTACGATCAGGCAGAAAGTATTTATTTATTACAATATGACTTTTAAATGAATTTTTGTAGGGCTCAGAACAAACCGCTTCCTGCACGTGAAAAATAATGACCCTCGTCCAAGAAGTAGTGCCACTTAGTTCATTTGGAGAATGTCAACTTCAGCCATGAGCTTCTAACTTTGTTGCATGGAGTAGGATCAAGAGATGTTCCTGGGGTGGGTGTGGGGGAGAAAAAGAGATGAAATAGAATGG
>PVJL010014994.1:0-25949 GCA_004026885.1 Lyroderma lyra | reverse complement strand
GGGTTAGGGAGGGGAGAAAGGGGAGGGGGTGGGAGAGGAGGGGGGGAAGCTAAATATAAGGGGATGGAAAGAGGGGTCACATTAGGTGGTGAACATATTATGCATCAAGTTGACAATGCACTGTGGAATTGTATGCCTGAAACCTATGTAATCCTTGCTAACAGATGTCACCCCAATAAGTCTAACAATAAAAATGAATAAAAAAAAAAAAAAAAAAAAAGATTCATGGGAAAATAATCTATATGTAGTAGTTTTTAAACAGGTATAAAATGGTTTATGTGAAAATTTAATTGGTAGATAATCATAATCAAATTTAAAACTCCTTGATGACTCTCTTGGCTTAATGCCCCAAATACAGATAATTGATTAAAAACATTTTTTTTTTCATATAGAGCACTGTTTTTCCAACTGTGATCCATGGAATACCTTAATCAGAATCACCAGAGATTCCAGTTAAAATTCAGTTTTCTGGGCCCATCCCAGTCCTGATGAATCAAATCCACAGCTGAAGCCTAGGCAACTTTATTTGTAATGCTACCTTATGTGAATCAGATGTGAGGTTTGATAACTAGTGATATAGAGGCCATAGAAATAGGCTAATCAAAACAGGAATATGAAAGTAGTAGAAAGAAGTTCCCCAGTTGAGGAGAATAATTAATTTTAAAGGCATTGGTAAAGGAAAATGGAATTATGACCTTATTATCTTTTTAGATGGTACGTGCTGTAATATCTTCCTCTGCCTAAATAAGTTTCAACATTTCCATGCATGATAATATGAAATTGTATTTCCAAATGGATTCGTTCCCTTGCATATTTAAAATACTTTATTAATTTTTGACATAATCTCAGAAACAAGTTTATCAGGTAAAACTAAGATGTATCTATAAGCAGTTAAATAAGATTAAACTTGTTTATCTGAAAAGTAAATCCTTAAAAATAGAAATTCAGTTAAACTTATTTATCTTCAATCTTACCTGAATTTTTAGATGATTAATTTTGCTGAAAATTAAAAATTTATATAATATTTAAAAATAAAACAATTTTTTCCAGATCTGATATATTACCATTTTGATTTTAGAGAAGTTAACTTCCGTTACTGTGGGTAATTAGGGAAATGCTCTCTGGTTAGGTTAATCTTATCAAATTCAAATTTCTAGCTCTTGTATCAAAGAAATTACTTCTTAAACACAGCACTGCCCTTCCCTAAGAAATACTGGTACCTTTGTCTACCAGTATATCCTAAGCAACATGTAAAAAATTATCTACTGGAATAACCTACCAGGACATAAAATCTAAGTAAATATGTTATTCTCCAAGGTCACAGCAGTGTCATGTTAGGATCCTTTCAGTGTTGATCTTTGAAACTTCAGGTTCCTATCTTGTTTTAGCTTTAAAAAAAAATCAAACCAAATGATAGTCACAATGGTTAATATCTTCACCTTTTTATTTTGAAAGACCAATGTTTTAACTGGTTTCTTAGATGTGAAGGAAAAAATGTTTAGAATTTTACTCTGAGAATTTTTTGAAATACAAAAATTGCATGGGCCAAGTTTATATTTATTGTACATTTTAATTATATCATTTATTTATGTTGATTTTATTCATTTAATTATTTATATTTATCTTCATTGTTTTTATTATTTATTACTCATTTTTATTATTTAACTTCTCTTAAGTAGTCAAAATATATAAAAGTTGTATTGTAAATTTGGAAGTCTGTCTTCACTTACCCAAACTTCGTTCCCATACCCAGAGATCATAGCTGTTATTCATTAAATGAGATTCTTTCCAAACTTTTTTATGTTCAAATACATAAACAAAACACATACATATTTTTAAAATAAAAATTTGTGTCCATTGAAACTTTAACTTTACAATATTATGTTTTATCATATCAAGTTATAAGAGAGAATATAAACGATCTCATTTTATTTATAACATGGGCATGTTTCCTTTAGCCTCTCCTATTCATGTTACATATATTCCCACGTACTTATGCAGTGTTTTTCAGAAAAGATGTATTCCTGTAAGTGAAACATAGCCTGAGCTTTTTTCCTAATTTTAAGTAGAAATGTCTAGTGTTTCACCAAGTCTGATGCTTATAAATGGTTTTCAGTTGATTCAGCTTCAGATTTCCCAAGTTCAAATACTGGATTATTGAATTTTTAATAAATAGTCATGATAAATTTTACAAAATGCATTTTTAGTATTTTTTGAGATGATTTTGTGTTTTTCCTCTAAACTATTAATATATTATATACTAAATAGTAACTTACATGAACAGAATATATTATATGGACATGTTTCTTACTGTTGAACACCCATCGATTGCATCCTGAAACAAGCCCTACTTAATCAGCTCTACTTTTGTTCTAATGCACTGCTGTATTTGATTTCCTAAAATAATAATAAAGCTATTTGTAATTGTAATAACAACTTAGATCAGTTTAAAGATTTCTCTCTTAGGTATTATTCGTCACTGATTTTGTTATTAGGGTTAAGGTGGTCTCATAATTTGAATTTCGATGATCGCTATATTTTTAGTATCCTGGAGAAGTTTGAGTAATATAGAAACAATCTTGTCTTTGGATATTAGAGGATATTTCTGTGGTAGATGAAACAACGACTCCCCACTTCCCCAGAAAGATATCCACATCCTAATCCCCAAAACTGTGAATATGTTAATATACATGGCAAAAAGATTTTGAAGATGTGATCGAGATTAATGACCTTGAGATCGGGCTGTTGTTCTGTTATATCTACATCAACCCAATCTAATCCCAAATAATAGTAGAAGAAGACGAATGAGGAATGCATCAGAAAAATTCAGCTGAAGAAGGACCTGACTGCCCATTGCTGACGTTGGAGATGAAGGAAGGGGCCCCTGAGCCACAGAATGTGGTGGCTTCTAGAAACTGGAAATGGCCCTCATTTTCCAGCCATTGCAATGGAGCCCTTGGTCCTACAACTGCCAGGAATTCAATTCTGTCAGTAACCTAATTAAGTAGGAAATGGATTCTTCCCTTAGAAACTTAAGAAAGAGGTGTAGGCTTGCCAATTCCTTGAATTCAGCCCAGTGAGAATCATGCTGGACTTCTAATCTACAAAACTGTAAGATAATAGATTGTGTTGTTTTAAGTCACTGAGTGTATGGTAATTTGCCATGGGTCAATACAAAACTAATATAATTCCCTTAAAAATTTTTTCTTTAGTGAATGCTTAGTAGTCTATATAATTATTTTTCAATAGGAAAAAATTGGGGATATACAGCATACGAACATAACACAGCTCACAATGGGTGGAGTTGCACAATAATACAATGATTTAGATGTAACTATTTACATAATAGTTCAAAAATATGAGGTTATAAATGAAAGACACATAGAAGGTTACGTATTAAATATAACTTTTAAATAATTGATTATTTACATTTTACTATATAAATTAAGGTTAAAAATTCATTAATTTGTTTTCAGACAAGCTTCACCTTTGATTTGGTGTTTTAAAGTATCTTTATTTGATGACATATTTTTTTTGAACTTTCATATAATTTTCAGATTTCTCAGGAAAAATGCTATGTATCTTCTACTTAGAAATTAAGTCAGCTATAAAGATCTTTGAAAAAATCCATGTTCAGGTTACTCCTTAATGAGAAATTCACCACATTTGTTTTGAGTTATACAATGACATTCCATGTGCCCCTAAAAAGTATGATCTGTATGTTTTAGGCTTTCAGAGGGTCAGAGCTCATTTCAGGACAACTCTGATATTATTTTGAAACTTATCTTTCAAATGAAATTGTTTTTCAGTTTTACATATGTGTATATGTATATGTCCCTTTTAACTTAGTAATGTGTTTCGCATACATGATTTCACTTTACTTGTGGTGTAAAGAGGTATGTTATTTTTTTAAATTTTGGGATTCAGGGCAGTTATATGACTTTCCTATGATGACAGTACAGAGCCTATCCTTGGGTCTCTTAGTCCTGTCCTCCTCCACTTCCTCTGGGTGTTCCGATATGTAATTTTAATTTGCTAAATCTTTGTCATTCTGTCTTGTCCTGAAAAACGGTACATTACAAATCATGCAGAATATGTATAAATGCCTTCAGGTTAGGGCAAGAAATACCAGTAACATGAAGCAACTTTGCAAAGGACTCCCAGATAGCTTTTCCTTCCTTGTCTCTTTCTACAACTTATTATGTCAAAATTGTGACATTTTCTATTGTGTATGAGTAGCCCCAAAATAGTTACCAAAGTGTTTTCTTTTGAAATTATTTATCATTGGGTAATTTGAATCCAGTCCCATGTTGGTCCTCATTTGTAGGCTAGGGAGAATAAATTCATCCAATATTAATTAGATTACTGTTTTCCTTTAAAGCAGCGGTTCTCAACCTGTGGGTCACAACCCCTTTGGGGGTCGAATAACCCTTTCACAGAGGTCGCCTAAGACCATCAGAAAACACATATTTCCGATGGTCTTAGGAACTGAGACACCACTCCTCTATCTGTCTCCAGGCAGGTCCGCCCACATAACGGGTACCCGGAATGATGACATCATCGTGCCAACCCCATCACATACACCCCATACAAATACAGGTGTATGTGACAGGGTTGGCACCATAATGTACTTATGCGGACCAGTTACACATGTGTAGAGAGCAGCTACTGTGTAGAAAGCAGCTTTTGTGTTGAAAGCAGCTACTCTGTTAAAAGCAGCTACACCATGCTTCAAGACAAAATTTCATTTATTTGTAATTAGACATAAATATTTCACAATATATAATTACATTTTGTTTTTGTGATTAATCACCATGCTTTATGTTCAATTTGTAACAATGAAAATACATCCTGCATATCAGATATTTATATTACGATTCGTAACAGTAGCAAAATTACAGTTATGAAGTAGCAACAAAAATAATTTTATGGTTGGGGGTCACCACAACATGAGGAACTGTATTAAAGGGTTGTGGCATTAGGAAGGTTGAGAACCACTGCTTCAAAGATTAAAGAGAGTAATAAAAACGGATTAAAGTATTAAAGGGAGATAGTGAAACTGGTAATTTCCTTATTAAGGTTTATTATAAGTACATGTATATTGATTTAAGTCTGGCTGCTATGATTGTGACTTCTTGAGTTATCCTATCACAGAGTAATCTTTTGTACATCATGTCATTATAGAATTTTAAAAAACTGGATTGAAAAACATTGTGGGGTTCAACTGCAAATATATTTGAAACTTTAGATCACGTTTTTCTCCAAAAGTAGTGATAAAATATATTTTAAACATTTTAAAAAGCAAAAATCATCGTAGTATTTTTCTTTAATCAAAGTTAAGACAGTCATGAAAAGGCCAGGGCAATATGAATGAGGGACAATGCCAAGATGCTTGCGCCCCCTTGTGGGAAGACTTAGACTGCCATAGTCATCTTGGATACACGGGAAACTTGGAAATGAGGATAGAGATAGACCAGGTGTAAAGACAAAAAAAATCCTCAAAATGGAGAAAAAGGACAAATTTTGAGACATGGAAGAGAACTGAATCATACAGGGTGGCCCCAAAGTAGGTCTAGAGTATTTATTTGCATTTTATTACATTGTTTATTACACAAATTCTGATCTGCTGTGATGAATTTCATTGATTCAACTGTGCAAGGGCTGTCTGGAAAAAATCCAGCCATAAATGCCTCTATTTTTCATATTACATGGCTGAATACTTTCTGGAGAGCCCTCGTATACTTACTTTTGGGCCACCCTATATATTTTGCAGCTTTCAAAGGTCAGGGAGGAACGGTGAAAAGACAGTCATGAAAATCCATTTCATTATAGTGCCAGCACTGAGCTAAGTACTTGTGAAAGTTCATTGATATAATGTACCAATTCAGTGAGGTAGATTATATTATTTTTCTCCATGTCTAAAGTGATACTGAAGTTTCACAATTTAAATAACTGGCCTGGAGTTAGTTAGCCACTACATAATGGACTGGCTAACTCCAGAGTCTAAACTTTTAACTGGTTCACTCTACTTCTACTGTGTTTTTTTTTATTATTGATCATTGTAATATTTGTAGCTATTAATATTAAGAAGAATACTTTCAAAATGAGTTTTTCTTTCATTGAATCCTTGGGAATTAGCAAATAACTTGATGGAAGAAAACATAATATGCTTCTAATAATTTTGATAACTGTGTAACATTAAGTATCTCTACCACTACATAGAAAGGTTGAAATTTTTTATTTAAAAATACCATTAATGGGTTACATCTGTCTTAATACCTTGAAAATGTTGCTTTACTTAAATGGAAATTTGATTCAAGATACTCTAATTTTAGGGGTAAGGTGAATGTATTCATTGCATGTGAGAAGGTATAAAGTGATATTTTTTCTTTTCTAAACAGTGTATCATGAACACATTTTCTTCATTATAAAGTAGTCTCTAAGAAATAAGGACCAAACCCTTTATTCTGAATTATATATGTCTAGTTTTAATGAAATTTTTTGTCACACAGCAGTGGTTTAATGGTTACAGAGAAGTTTCTGGAACATTTTTTTAGGGCAACATTTGCCACCACAGCATTATGCAGGATTTTCCAATTGACTTTCTGCTCTTATTCAAGCCCAAACTGAAATCACAGAACTGGAGGAAATATGTCCTTTTATCTGACTAAATAAAATACTTGTTTCTTTACTTAGACATTTCACAGTTGCCTGAACACAAAACCACGCAGATTGAAAGTGAAATATAAAAGAATTTGCTTGGAAAAACATTTGCTCTATGAAGTAATTGTTACTAAATACTTTTGGATCAACAGACTGGTAACTTTCAAATGATTTTGAATGATATTTCTGCTAATGTAAAATTGACATAGTTCAGTCAGTTTCAATAAATGTATTGGGAACCCAGGAAAATATTATCAGGAGAATTTTATTAACCAATATGGCTCTGAATTATTTTAGTTCTTCTGGTTAGACTCTCTCTCAACTGTCTTTTATTTCATGCTTCCTTGTGGTATTTATTAGTTTTGCCAAGAATTGGTTTTATAAATTAGTTTCACATTTTGTTTTTAATATTATGTAGTTTTATATATGTTTTGCTTGTTATTTATAGAATAAGTATTTAATAATTCTTGGTATGCATATAAGTGGACATAGAATATATTATAACTTCTTTTCAAATTTGTGAAATGTATTTTTCTATTTACTAATTTAAGAAGAAAGCTAATAGGAAAAAACTTTTCTTCCCCCTGACCTGGCATCTCCCCCAAATACTCTTAATTTCTGATATGTCGAAATAATGTAAGATTTTTTACTGTGTCCTAATATAGACTGAGATAAGTCTTAAAATTACTCAGATAGTAGGGTGTTAAGTCGGATTCAAGGAGTGAATGTGGGGGCTCTCAAGGATTCCTGGGAGGGGAACCAGGATGCTGTTCAGGGATGCTTGGGCATAACTGTTTTTTTTTACCCGGAGTGAAGATACAGCCTTATTGGCTCTGAGATTGGCTTTAGAAACAGGAGTAGAGTCAGGATACCTGTAACTCATTCTACTAAGGTGATAGATTCTGTAAGTAAGGTCTTAGAGACTTGAATAGCAATGAAACTCTAATTAATGAAGTGCTCTGAAGTGAACATTTTAGTTTTTCAGGTCTGACAGTAATTATGGGAACCTGCATGATATCATTAGGGATTCTTGGGGCCAAGAGACACTGCATGCACACAGCTGTATCAGTTTAGCATAGAATAGCGTATGGCCAGCTTGCTAAGATTTTACAGAAAGATTTTATTTAAATTCACTACTTGATCTAAACCTATAGTGAGTGGTATGTGTGTGCATTTGAATGGGATTTTATTATGAATGGTTTCAGACTAAATCATGGTCTATTGAAATGGGGCATTTATTCTGAACAATATTGATCTTAATTGCATTGAGAATATGCTTTTTTTTTTTTTTTTTTTTTTTTTGCCTATAAAGATACAGGTCATATCATTCTATTTGTACTCAATTCTATTCAAAACTCAATTAATTTACTTTTGCTTTATGTTTTAGAATGCTTTTAGGGTATCCTGTTCTCATGCTTTATTAATGTTACTTAAAAATTTTGTATTGTTTTATATTATTATCTAGTTAGTATGTTTATAAAGGCTGTAAGCCCCTGTTGACAGTCATTGCTCACATGCAACTTTTGTTCTTTGCAAAAAGGTATAGTGCCCTGGCAAACTGAATTGAGTGAAACAGAATCAAATTGAATTACAATTTACAATTCAAGTAGGTTTTAAAACTAGAACTATGTGCTTATGTCTTGCACTATAATTGTGGCTAATACATTGAGCAGTATTGTATTAATAAAGTCAAGATGAGGAAGTCAAAATATGGCAGACTCTCCCTGTTATAGAAGATATTTGAACTCATTAACATGTGGCATCTTTACTCCCTGTCCTGATTGACTGAGGAGAATACTGCTATTCTGCGAAAGCCCTGATCATGGAGAAAATTTTCAAAGAGTACTAATGGGGCCCAATTTCCTTGTCTTTCAAATGCCCTTTCCTGCCAGCTCCTAAACACACACCCACACCCACACACACCCGCATACACTAATTATTTCATCTGAACTTGTATCACGAAAGGAGCTAAGAAGAATGAATAAGACATAAAAATTGATTAATATCATCACTGTTTATTTTGGGTAATAAATGATCATTTTGGTAAATGATCACCATTGAATGGCTGACAATAGAATTGCTTTCTCATTAATAAACATGCTAAGGTTAATCTCAAATTTGTATGAGTCACATTAATTTCCTCTGAATCTTGCTAGAGAACTTGTATATTTAGGTTGAGCCATGTATAAGAGTTCCCTGTTTTTCTTTCTTTCTCGTTCTCTACAAACTGTGGTCTGCATGTTCTTCATGATTTTATCAGCAAGGGAATCATTAGGAGAATGATTACCATATTTTACTGAAAGAGTTAGGTTCCTGGGTGTTTCAAGGCTCAGTGTGGATTAATTTATTGTTTCTTTAGTGATACTGTGAGGGCCCTTGGAAATGTGCTGAATCTGAACTCTTTAATTTGACACTTTTTATTTTTCATAATATCATTATTTTAGCACTTATGTTGGTCTGAAAGAAGAATCAAGGTTAATATCAACAGATTATCTTTTTGAAAGTCTTTATTTAGAACTTTAAATATCAATAGATGCTCATATAATATTGACTCATAAATTTTCTCTTTTCCAAATTAGATTATTGTAAGTAGCAGTGTGGATTATATGTTTGAAATTATGCATTATTTACAAGTTAAAATTTCAATTATAACCTATTCTTTAATGATACAGTGGACAAATGTTTTAATTAAAAATCTGCCTTCTTGTTTTTTTCTTAGGGAATCCCAGGATTTCCTGGAAACCAGGGACTAATGGGACGAAAGGTAAGTATTAAGGAAAGTTGAAAGATTTGGGCCTGAATCTGCCTATTAAAAGGGCAAAATGGTGATGTGTCTTCACATTGAATTACCTTTTTACCACATTTATGGTGACAGTTAATGGTTCAAATATGGTATAATTTCCGGAGCTATAATTTTTACCTTAAAATTAGTTTTTGTTGTTTTATCCAGGGAATATTAATTTGGATTTACATTTATGGTTTCTATTTTACTTGGTTACTTTTCTGCCCTGGGCTCTTAGACCCACCTTTTGGAGTAGTTTTACTGTTTCCTGAACTCTATCTTTAGGAGTTCCTTTAGTATAGATATCTTGGTAATAAACTTTCAGTTTTTATTTAATTACAAATATCTTTATCCTTATTTTTGAAAGATAATTTGGTAGGGCATACAACTCAAGGCTGATATTTATTTTCTCTTAACACATGGAGAATTTTCTTCTCTTGTCTCCTGCCTTCAGTTGCTAACTATGAAAAATCTGCTTTGATTCTAATTACCATTCTTTTGTAAGTAGTCTTTCCCTTTGGGATTCTTTTAAGGTATTTTATTTGTTTTCGTGTTGTTAACACTCACTATGATGTATTAATAAAGAGAAATATGGATTTCTCTTTATTCATTTGGTAGGCATTCATTTTGCTTCCTGTTTTTGTGGAATTATTTCCATTAACTCTAGAAACACGTCAACCATTATCTCCATATTACTATTAATACTATTTCACTCTATTGCCTTTTTCTAGAATTCTAGTTAGATATATCTTATTCCTTTTAATTTTATCCTCTATATCTCTAAATACTTTTTATTTGCATTTTGTCTTACATTCTAGTTAAATTTTTTGGATATATTTTTCAGTGTACTTATTTTTCCTTTACTGTGTCTAATGTGCTATTTAAACCATCAATTGATTTAACAAAATTAAATGGTCATATTTTTTATTTCTAGTTCTAATTTTTAATAATTACCATTTATCCTTAATAGTTTCTTGTTCTGTTTTATACTCCTAATAGCCTTTCTCATTCCATTTTTTAATTGGTAAAGATTTCAAATATAGTTCTCAATTCTGGTTCTGAAAATCTGCTATCTGCAGTTTGTTGATATTCCCGTTGACTTTCAGTCTGTGGCTTGCTGCTTCCTCTTTCTTTGTTTGTTGATTATGAGTTCATTGCTTCATCTTAGTTGGAGAAAGTCCTGCCAGCCAAGTTGGGGCCCCGAGAGCTGCCTCCTGCTCATTGCCGTGGGTACCATTTCAGTCCCCTTTGCAAGTCCTACCTCTTCTCATGGCTGGCCCATGGTTTCCTGAGTTGACCATTCACTTTCAGACCACCCCAGCACTCTGACTCCTGAATCTTTCCCTCCAGCTGGGTCATTGCACAGTTCCAAATCATCATAATTATAGCTCAACCCAGAGTGTATTTTATTCAAATGAGTGTTCTTTGAAGACTTCTCTACTTCTTATAAGATCAGCCTTTTATCACAGAGAATGTTATTTCCAGGTTGGTTTTTTTGCTTGTTTGTTTTGCGTTTTTCCCCTAGATTCAGAGAGTCCCTTGGAGCAACTAATCAGACACAATCCCAAAAGCGGAAGTCTAAATGCTGTTATTCTGTACCCTAATTTAAAAAATTAGTTTGTGTTTGGTATCATAGCTCTTAAACTATGATAAGAAAATTTTCTCTTGATTTTTTTTCCCTCTTGTTTTATCTTACCAACTCTTTGTGAACTAGTAGGTATTCCTTTGAAAGAATGACAAGTGTAACAACTGATTTCCTAAGGAAACTGATTGGTAATTCGGCAGACCCAAGCCCAAATCTTTAAGGTGTTGGGTTCCTGAGTTTTCAGCCTTGCCCTCCTCCTTTCTTACAATAAAGAAAAAAAAGGGGAGAAAAATTGGTCTGGTCGACATTGAATTTTTATTCCATAGTGCTTTGGTAGGAAATTCCAGGAAATAAATTAATAAATTCTGATTAAATGTGATTTGTTTTGATTTTTAGGGAGAAATTGGGCCTCCGGGACCATTAGGAAAAAAAGGAGCTCCAGGGATACCTGTATGTTAATGTCTCAGTTATCAGAATGTGGGAAATATTGTTACTGTGTCCTAGAAGTTTTCATTCTGAAATTCACAAAACTAGATGGGATCTAGCAATGAGATTTGGGGGGGTTTCCACACATTCCATCCATTTGTATGAAAAAGATTATGTCCATTTTTTTTTTCTAGAAGAGTGTAGATTTCTTCCATTTCTCAAAAAGCTGACCACCCAAATACAGATCAGGAGACCTTACTATACATAAACAAGAAAACAGTCTCACTATTCATAAAAATATGCTAAGTACCATGAAAACATCTAAAGCTCAGTTAATGTTCTTTTTCCATTTTTAAAAAGAAATTCACAATTTTTTTGCACTAATGATGGAGAATACATTCAGAAGAGAGAGTATAGGAAGTTCCTAAATTAGTAAATACATTATTTTGGAAGTTTTGGGAGTGGAAGAGGCATATGAGTTTGAGATTAGAAAATATTAAAAATTTATAATGTGTGTGCAGGATTACATAAAATTTTTCTAAGTTTTTTGCTAGAAATGTTTATTTTAGTCTGTGAATCAAACTGCCTGTAATAGCTTTTTCTTTAAGTAAAACAAATCACTTACACATTTGACAGTTTATGAGCTTACATTTAGTTATCTAAGTTAAAAAGGAAAATGTTTTACTCAGTGCTTTGTGAAAGATTTGATGAATTTTGCATGTCAAAATAAATAGAACAAATATTGTTCGTTATATTTAAATTCAACTTTTAGAGAGATTTGAAAGAAGTTTCTTGTATGGAATACTCTTCCTCTACCCACACCATCACTACCAAGTTATTTGCTCATTGAAATAATAAATTAAACTTGATTATTTACCAGGTTCTAAGTTAGCCTCCAAGAAATGAAGGTATTGAATAGAACTTTAGTGAACTTCAAGAATATCTATATTTAACATTCTTAATACCTTTTACACCATGCTAGGAACTAGTATATTTTACATTTGATAATTGCAATAATATCCTAAATTGACAGCAAAGCATAGTAGTGATAATATGGTATTTTCAATACGACCATGTTGAGATTATGTTTTCTGATTATATTGAATTATTTTATTTATTTATTGCTTATCACATTTGCTTGTCATAGTTTAGTAGAAAGCAAGTGTTTTTAGTATGTATAATAGTGTATAAAGTAGAACATAAAAAGATAAATTAGGTCCTTGTTGCTAGAGTAGTTATCATTGTCTTATTTTGAATTAAATGATTAATTGGAAATATGGCCATTTTGTAACTTGAAAAGAGATTATTATTCAGATAATTTATTAGACTAACTTTCAAAATATTGTTCAAGAAAATAGAAATTACGAGTAATGTTGATCAAGATACCATGTATGAAGAAACCTAATTCTTAGCCATAATGACAAAAGGAAGAAAAGGTATAAAAAAATAAAGTTTTCTTTCCATTTGTTTTTTACTAGCTCTCTCATAATTTGTGTTATTTATAGGCTCTTTGAACAATGGAATTATAAGGGCTCTGATACCTTCATGCTATCTTGCATAGGTTGATTCTTTACTTTATTATCCTTTATCTAGATGTGTATAAAAATTTCCCAAATATTGTATTATACTTTAATTGTTAGTTAATTATTATGAGAATGTTTAACTTGAAAATGAATTTAACATTTAAAAATATTTTTCTCTATATTACTCTTGAAATTTTCACTTAATAATGTAGGGTTTGATTGGAAACAATGGCTCACCAGG
This sequence comes from Lyroderma lyra, assembly GCA_004026885.1. Taxonomy (NCBI): domain Eukaryota; kingdom Metazoa; phylum Chordata; class Mammalia; order Chiroptera; family Megadermatidae; genus Lyroderma; species Lyroderma lyra. The sequence goes on along the minus strand of PVJL010014994.1, from coordinate 12,729 downwards.
TCAGCCTGGAACACCAGGATTAAAGGTAAGTATAAGGAAATTAGTAAGACTGAGAATTTTGTGCAAAATGATCATTTATGTGCTTCAGTAAAAGTTTTAACTGTATTATTTTTTGAATAGGTTTTTAATTCTATGAATAATCACTTGTAACAATAAAATCTTAGGCAAAAACTAAGCATACTAGATTAAAGTAAAGCAGATGTGGTTTAAGCTGGGAAGGGTCTAGAATCTCAGACTACTCAGCTCCCTTCTCCCTTATTTTTTTATTTTTATTTTTTATTTTTTGGTAGTTCCCTGGCTGGGAATTGAACCCAGGTGGTCGTGTGCTGTGTTGAGAGTTCCGAAGCCTAGCCACTACACCACCAGGGAACCCTCCCTTCTCGTTTATTTGCATCTCAGGAGGCACTGGGGGATACAGAGAGTTCTATGAAGTTCATTACCATATCCACCCATCTAGAGCATTAGTAGTTATGATTGAGTACTAAAACTTGTACCAATTTCCCAGTCCTGTTCATAATATTTATACTTAGTGAAATATTGGTGGAATTTTTATTTGTAGAATGCCTTATAGTGAGTTTTATTATGCATTCCTTCCTCAGGACTGTGGGTGAGAAAGCATATTATTTTCACTGTCAGAGTTTTTAAAAGTAAGGCAAAGTTGGCAAATATATTTGGGATGTCAGGTTAGGTATTCTCATGGTAGAACAGAAATTCTTTGAATACCATAGTATCATCTAGGTGTATAGAATTCTGTGCTAAGAGGACTATTTTGTTGTTATTTTTTAGAGGTTCAAATCCATTTCATTCTGGCTAGAATTAGGAATCTTCTCAATTATTTAAAGAGTAGATTCTAGGACAACCTTCCAAAAGGAAGTGATGGAACTGTTTTGGAAGCATTCAAGTAGATACTGTCCCAAAGGGATAGATGCTAATCTATTCTACTTTTAATTTTTAAAGTATTAAAGAAGGAACAGGATAAAATGTTGTAGGAGCCCGGTGATTGGGGAAAAGTAGCTGCCCTTTCACCAGCGGTTGACCCCTGTGGAACCTTGATGTTTCGTGGTTTCTAGCAGCTGTAGGTGTACAGAATTGGTATAAAACTCTTGAGTGACTGGGCTTGTTGAGTAGAGGTTCTCCATAATTTCTCATAGTCATTTTTAAAGAAGATATAAGTAGTTGTATACCCCTTAAGTATCTCAGGTACAATGGACTTCCCTATGTGTTCTGGATACTCTAATTCTTGAGAGTACAGCCTCAGATTTAATCAGCTCTTTAAAATTAGCCATGTCACATTGTTGGCTCACACTGAGCTAAAGGTCAATTAAACCTGCTGGATTTTCCAAAGATTTTACAACAATGCATTTGTGGCAATGATAGATTCTGTTGATTTGGCTGGGAATGCAAATGGCTGTTTCCAACATCACATTTGTTTATTTTTCAATGAATAATTGTAAAGTTCGCTTCCCTTGTCTTGCACTGGTGCAATTATTTTACTAAAAATAGATTCAAGACATTAAAATTATGCCAATTAATGGAAACGTTTCAGTGAAACATTTCAACTTCTTCTCAAGCAGTATATTAGCTCAAATGTTGGAAACTTTTTTCTGCTAAGGACCAGCTAGTAAATATTTTAGTCTTTGAGGGCCATATAATCTCTGTTGCAACTACATAGTTTTGCTATTTTTATGCAAAAACAGTCATGGGCAAACATAAACTGTATGAGATGTGCCTGTGTTTCCCTAAAACTTTATTTATGAAAATATGCATTGAACTACCTTTAACCCATGGGCCATTGTTTACTAATCTTTATATTGGCTTATGTCTGCCAGTTTTGTCAAGCAAATGTTTATGGACTATGCCTTCAGTAGCATTGGTAGAAGTTCTAGGGTGAGACAAAATTTTCATGAGACAGAGTAGGGCTGAGGCTGAAACTCTGTGGTAGATCTTTAAAAAACTTCATCCCGCCTCTTTTTCAAATAACTGTCAAAACATCTTAAGTCTATTTTACCATTCTATATACTAGTTTTTAAATATATAGTGATGGAAGGAGAACTGACTCTGGGTGGTGAGCACACAGATATAATGCATTATACAGATAATGTAGTGTGGAATTGTACACTTCAAATCGATATAATTTTACTAATCAATGTCACCCCAATAAATTTAATAGAAATAAGAAATGAACACAAAGGGCTAAAGTTTAAAAATATAAAATAAAACTAGTATTTAAATGGTATTGGAATATATTAACATGATCAAGCCATGCAAATTTTGGCAAGTCTCATGTTTGTGAATTTCAATTTAATCACTTGTAAAATCAGGAACGTTAAAGAACCATTGTACTGTGGTTCAACAGTGCTGTCATGTGCTAAATGCTTTAATTAAATTCATGTATTAGGTTTACATGTTTCTTAATATGAGCAGCCTAGAAAAGTTTTCGAAAGCTGAAAATGAAGTTGATTCTCTTACGAGTGAACCCAGCTTGGCTGTGAGTGATGGTTGCCTGCCCCTTCCAAGTGTCATACTGACCTGTTTAATTGGGGCTTTTTCCAAACTTTGACTGGCTTGTGATTTCAGATAACAACACATACCTGAAAACTAGAACTATCTTTGATGATCTTTCCTTATTCCTTATTAGCCAGCAGACATGTTCTTTCTTTTTATATCTAATCCTCTTTTCCTCTCTTACATTCTTTCTTCTGTCAGCATGGTCTTAATCTTTAATTTTCTTAAAAAAGACTGCACTGGAATTCCGAAAAAGAGCACAAACTTATATTTGCTGACTCATACTTCTTCAAAAAAGTTACTGTGCATTTGAAGCTAATTTTCTTTTCTTCAATTGCATTCAGCAGCTGAGTGAGTCACAGTGACAAAATGAAACAGGACAAAGATGAAGATTGTCAACCCAGAGGATACTGTTAAAATATAAGGCTCTGGTCTGGGCAGTATGGAGACCTAGCTACTTAGCACTGGTCCCTAAATATTTGATCTCCCGTTATACTTGAAGCTGCCATTATAAAAAGCCAGTAAAAGCCTGTAACAGATGATCTTAGAGAGCTTTATAAATGTGTGGACTTCCTTGCATAAAAGAGTTTTTCTTAATTAAGTAGGCTTAATGTATAGAGTCTATGTTTCAAGTAATTTGAAAGTTAAAAATATAAATATTATTTTAAACATATTTCCTTAAATGTCTATATAAAAAAATACTGTGACTGATTTTTTTTTCAAATCAAATGGTTTTGATGCATTGACAGGGAAATAAAGGTGAACCTGGACTTCAAGGGATGCCTGGGGCTTCTGGGCTCAAGGTAATTTTGATTTGACGTATTTGGAAATATTTTCAAAAAATTCTAAGTTTACCTCATTATTTAATGAGAGTAACATTTTTGTATCCCTTAGAAAATTTACCTGAAATTAGGATTACCTATATCACAAAATTAAAGTACACAAAAGGAAATTGCAAATGTGGGCCAATTTCATTTTTGGTTTTTGGTTACTTTATCATAGCTTGCACAATAAAGACATTGAATATGCTTTGACTATTTTGATTTGACTTTTCTAGAAATGGTGAAAGTTGTATGCTCATATAAACATATTCTCTGGTCTAGAAAACATCTCTCTCTTACATAGTTGAAAGCAGTAGTTTGTGGTTCCCGTAAGTGGTTTGATTATTTTGTTTGCTGATTGATGGAACTTTATTTTCAATGTTGGGTCCCATGGCTGCCTTTACCAATTTCCTTCAGACAAAATAGCTTATTTTATTTCAATGAGATTTTCCATTTTCTTCCAGCCTTTACAATCTAGGGTAATATTCAATAGCTCAGGAGTGGGCATAGTGAACAAAAACAACAAAATTTATGTTTCCACAAAAAATAGAACTGTTTAGATAACATGACAGAGTTTTGGACTAAAGGTTAAATACAAAACAACAAAATACAATAAAGTATGTTCAGAATTCTATCCCATCTCTTAAAATTTTAACCTAAATATCATTAACACATCATCACTATATATGTTCTGAGAATTTTCTTAAGATTTTTAAAAGTAAGGGAAGGACTCCTGTGAGATGATGGAGAGTAGAAAATTTAGAGTTAAAGTATCTTAAGATTTTTAAAAGTAAGGGAAGGACTCCTGTGAGATGATGGAGAGTAGAAAATTTAGAGTTAAAGTAACTCATGGATATTCTTTGTACTGAATAATTTACTTCTAAAAATATTCCATATGTATAAAAAATATAAATATGCATACAGTTTAACTACAAGGATGCTCATTCCAATATTTTTATAAAATAAAAATTGTGAAAACCAGTGTCTAATACTATAGAAATTTTATTAGATAAAATGTAATAAATCAAGGCAGTTGAATACTATTTTGTAATTAAAAATCTTGTTTAAAATATATATAATGACATAACTTCACCATAATCTATTTTGAAGTAAAGCCAAAATTATGCATACATAGCACATATTAGTAGCAAAGTTGTGCATGTGTGTTTGTGATTGGTAGAGAGAAAATATATAACCAAATAAAATTAGTAGGTAATGAGATTTTCAATAATTTTTATTATTGCTATTTACTTGCCAGTTTTGTAACTATAAAATAAGTTTTTTAAGGTAGCAATGTGAGAAAAAACACTTTCAAGGAGAAAGAAAAAGTGGCTAGTAAGTAAAAAAAGGATAAATTTATTTTCACAATTATTTATTTTATCATTGAAGTTACAAAAATATGAAATATTTATAAAATGTAAAAATATAGTATGCTATCAGAACTTCTTAATTATAAGAAAAGAAGATGTTTTATTTGTATTCTAGTAATACAAATAGTAAAGGTCTTATCCTTTACTATTTTTGCAGTAATAACTAAATGTCAACAATTTTTAAACCATCAATTTAAATTTTGAGATATATATAGAGATAAAAGCAGTAGTGTTGTTCACAAGCAGCAGGCCTGATATTTATATAATTTCTGTGTTACCTAGGGAGAACAAGGAACAGTGGGTCCACCGGGAGAACCAGGATACCTGGGCTTACCTGGAATTCAAGGAAAAAAGGTATTTGTTGTTTCAGAAATATAATTCACTTTAAGTCAGTTATTAACATGTAAGTTTTCCTTTAGTGAAAGTCGCATATTAGGACTGATTACACTTTTAATGGTAAGCTGACCTGTATATGAGGTTTGACAATTAAGTTTACAAAGCCGTCCTAGAAAAAGTGCCTCATACCTCATTGTTGGATATCACTATGGTCACCTTGGAAGTACTCCCCTTGGGAAGCTGTGCACCGATGCCAGTGCCTAGTCCACCCTTCAAAGCAATTTTGGAACTCTTTTCTGAAATGGCCTACAGAGCTGTCATTGTCCCCCAGATCTGACCATTAAGTTTGTGTACTTGCCACCATGCACTCACATTGGCAGCACTGTATAAACAACTCAGTAAAGCGTCATAACCTTGGCAAGGTGGCAAGTTCATCAACTTAATTGTCAATTTTGGGTACAACAACAGCTCCGATGTCCATTCCAGAAAAAGAGTTCCAAAATTGCTTTGAAGTGTGGACTAGGTGCTGATGATGGTCAGGGTACAGCCTCCCAAGGGGAGTACTCCGAAGGTGATCATAGTGATTTTCAGCAATGAGGTATGTAGCACATTTTCTTAGATGGGTTCATGAACTTAATTGTCTGACCTTTGTTTGTATTTGATGTGCTTAACCCTATGCTAATAGCTGTGGCATTTCTCATGTCCCTGCATGGGTATTGTCTCCTAGATGAAGACCTTGGAAGAGTCATGCAGATCAGAAAACATAAACATACAATTAAGTAATATCTTGTATATTTAGATTGTTTTGCAGGCAGTCCAGGTCAATCAAGAATATTTTAGGAAAAGTATTCAACATCAGGTGCTCTTACCAAAATATAAATATCACTCTTATTGAATTTGGGGCAAAAATCTGAGAGGATAAATATTACAACCAGAGTGTTTGACCATGAACTTCCTACCTATAAAATAGTTATGTTATATAGAAATTAATTTAAAATTAATTTAAGGAGTTTAAAATACAAATAATATATACTCATATAAAATGGTGCGATAAGACAGTGTGATACTTTAGGTATTCTCTCTCTCACTCTCTCTCTCTCTCTCTCTCTCTCATATTAAGGAATCCTGAGCTATATGCTGTATATGTATAAATATTACTGTTTGTTTAGAGGTTTTAAGAAACACTGACTACCCACTTGTCAAAGAAGTTTATGCCATTGTAAATATATAACTTTCAGGTTAGAAGTGAATATACTGGCTTTTGTTCTGGAAAGGATTCAAACTTTTGTGTTTCCATCTTCCTTGCCATTTCATTTTTTCCTGCTATTTCATTTTTCTATCCCTCATGCATTATCTATTTGGACACTAAATGATTGTGCCCAGCATAATCCATGACCTTTTTGTTCTGCTGAGCAGTAGAAAGCATTTGCTGACACTGGAATGACCCTCATAGCAGAAATTAAGTGTTAGCCCCTTAGTAAATACTAAGTAAATCTACTGTGAATGTATGTTTAGATTTAGAGAATTTCCTTGTTCAAACACTTGGCATATGACAGAAAATCTGTATTTTGTTTAGTGTAAACACAAAACTCTAATCTGTATGTTTAGACAGCATGGTGAGATAGGAATTTGAAAACTGTCCAAGTTTAACTCTGGGTGAGTGCTTACCTTTCCTGTGGGGTCATTATCTATAAAAATGAGGACAGTGAACTAAGTTGGTCTCTAATGTCTCTTCTAGCTGAGAAACTCTTAGAAACTTATTATGATGGGATATAAATTTACCCCCAAAATGCATTTTTGTAGCATATATTTTCTAAAATATCATTTCAGTGTTTTATTTTGTTGTTTGCTATAAATTTATGGCTACTGTGAACTTGAAGATTTTTAGTTTGATATCATAAAACATTTGTCAGAATAAGTATTCTCTTGCCTTTTTGTTTCACCACAGATTGTGATCAATACTGAAAAGTTTGATAACTTTCTAGTAAAATAGAAATAGTAAATTTTCTTTTGAATGTAGAAGCACAAGAAAGTATTCATTTAGAGCATCATTTTGACATAATGTAGTTTTGTTCTCTTCCCAAATATTGTGTTGGATCAGCTTCTGTATATAAAGCACTTACAGAATTTGCATGAGATCATGTATTTTTCTTTGCTGAAGAAAAACATATTCATTTGAAAGCATAGAGTACACTAGATTATGATACATATAAAACTACCTTTTTGCAGGGAGACAAAGGAAATCAAGGTGAAAAAGGCATTCAGGTATGTTGCTGGCTTTTTTTTTTTTTTTTTTCACTTGGCAACAAAATCAGGGATTTGTTCTTTTCCAACTCCTTCCTCTTTCACTGTCAGTATCTAACTGTAAATCCCAGCTTCCTCTCTCAGATCACATCAGATCTAATTTTAAGGTTCTTTACCCCTTCACTGTTGCAGAGAACCTGGGAACCAAGTGATTCAACGAAGTAAAGATATAAATTTTATTACATACATCTAATATATTTATTTATATATTTACAGTGTGTTATGTTTTGAAAATGATTTGAAATGGCTTCTGGCAGAAATACGTTTAATGAATCATTAACATAGTATCTAAAATGTATTCAAACTAATAAACAAAAGGAGAATTATACAGAAAATTAGATCAGGCTGAGGAAATCTAGGGTGATTTAGAAGGGTATTTGGTTTGGGATATCTCAGCAACAAAGGCAAAGGGGAAAATATGCTACTACTATGGGAGACAAGGACAGTTTCACCTCAGTTTAAGTGGCTGTGGGATAAGTTTTTTCATTAACTGAATATTGACCCATCGATAGGATACCACTAGCAGAATCAATAATATACATTTTTGGAATAAATTGTATCTTTTGGTCTTTTGATCTTTTAAGTTTTAGAAATGTAAGATCTTTTCAATGATAAATTACAAACCTAGCATCCAGGCAATACTTTAATATGTTTTTAAGATTACAAAGCTCAGTTATAGTGGCTGAGTTTTTCTATGTTGAATAAACTTAATGTGAAAAGAAAAATAGTTTGCAATGTTTCATAGAATTTCTAGAGACATTAAAGGAAAATTCAAAATGAAGTAATAATAAGATCAAAATCTGCTAATATCACAGTCAGTTGTTTTTCAGACTTGTATTACTGCAGATATTCAAGTATTATTATGATTCCTCTACGTTAATTTTGTAATTAGGAGTGAGGAAAATTTAAAGTAAATGTGCGCTCTAGACTCATATATTCCATTTTCCTTCTCGGTAGTGCTTCTGCATGTCTCATGTGCATTGCAACATGTTTACATCAGAAGTTGTCATCTTTCCCCATAAACCATCTTCTACTCATGGATTCTTTATTGTGGTGATAATTGGTACCACACACAGTCACTTGAAGGAAAAAAGGCTTAGATGTCATGAAGAACTCAATCTCTTCCTCTTTCTTCACATCCAGTTTTACATGTAAATGTCTCTTGAATTTGGCCTTTCCCTCTGTCCTCATTGTAATATCCTCCTAACTCATCTATTCAAGTCCAATCTACTGTCTCCGCTCCCCACTCCCTACCCAGCATGCAATAACTAAGTTACATTGCTGCTTAGGAATTCCACAGTGGTGGCCCTGAATAGTTAAAGAAAAGTGCCTCCTAGTTTGACTAAATCTTGTTCTTTGGTCTTACCTCTTACCACTCTGCCCACTGCTTTAACCAGAAGGAATTGCTTGCCCTTGTCCTGAGTCAGTCTCCCTGGCACACCCTCCTATCTTTTCTCTTAATTGGCTACTTCTGCTCATCCCTAAAGGCTGCATTCTGGGTTGAGTCATTTTCTCTACCCTGTCTGTCAGATGTCCTCCCTATGTCCTAATAGTGTCCAGCCGAAATGTTTAATTATGCAGTGTACACTTATCAGACAGTAATTTCATTATTTTTTATTTTATTTTTATTTTCATTATTCCTGATTTAATTGCTTATCTGTCCCTGCATGGTAAACAGTTTAAAGGCAACAATGATGTCTTTGTTTCGGTGTCCTTAAGGGCCAGCGAATAGTTGCCTTTCAATAAATACTGGGTACTTATGTAAGTAAATGAACAAACCACTCTGAAAGAGTGATTTAGAATTTTAGTTAGTAGGTTTTTATTTGTTTACCTAGGCATATGAATTTCTAGAAACTGCTAATTATCATGTTCAACATAGGGATAAAGTAATGCTTCAGAGTCTAGAACAATGTATGTTATATATCCAAAAATATTTATTGAATGGATAAAGGCATTTGTATGTTTATTATTTTTTCTTTCTTCTTATTTGTCCTGATTTAAAGATTTTCATTCAAAATATTTTTTGCAGTATATTTTTAATTTCAAAAAATTTCTTTAAAGAGGTCTTCTTGTCTTTGTGTATATAGTCAATGCTATACATAATTATGTCATTAAAATTAATAAAATGTCCACAGCCATTGGCTTTTTAAATCATATTCAGGCTGCTAATATGGACTCAGCAAAACATTTTCAACTACCTAAATTGATTTACATGTTTCCCAAAAGTTTGTTCCTTGTCTATATCCATTGTAACTATATGATTAGGTTGACTTTTCTCTTATTTTTCTCTGAGAAACTAACTTCCCCATATGTAACATCATTTTATGTATTTGCTGCTTTTGTGACATTTTCTTTTCTAGACTACAGGATAATACATGGTTTGTGCTGTACATGTGATTGCATCATATGTGTGCAAACTAATGAATAACATTTGTTAAATTTTAAAGGGTCAAAAGGGAGAAAATGGAAGACAAGGGATTCCAGGGCAACAGGTATTACTTTTCTTGGATGAAAAATGAAATAATGAATCATCTAATTGGACAATGCTGAGAGAAAGAGTTACTTGGAAAAGAATGGATGGGAAGCAGTGTAGCTGTAGTATACTTTCTAAGTATATGAGCATGAAAATGCTAGATGATGGTGGTATAAGGGCTTACTTTAATTGTTCATTTTGTGTTTTTATTTTCCCTTACTGATATGATTGGTGGCTGTGAAACTTGCTTTTCAGTGCTTTGTTCTGGTTAAGTGACTGAAAGTAGATAATGCCATTGATTCCTTGGAGTATTTATTGGCCACGAACAACAGCCATACCATGGCAACATTTCCATACCTACTACATAGTCTTGATTTTTCTTCTTGGCTTATGAGCGGTTGAGACCATATGCAGTGGAGGAATGTGCTTGTTTCCTTCTAGTTTATTCAGCGATATAAATTACTATGCCAGACACTCAAACGCTATCTTGTGTTATAGAACAGGTCCATAATAAGGTTATTTTGCTGCTTCCATGACTAAACTCTCCTCATTAAGTAGTGTTTCAGTGAGATTACCATGTGGCACATAAGTTCAGTGAAAGCCAAATAGGACCCCTCCCCGCCCCCCCCCCCCCCCCAAAAAAAAAAAGCCTGAAAGTGATTAATACTTACGTAGCTTGCTCGCTGCTGTACTGCCTATAGTTAAGCTTAGTTCCAACCTGGTCCACACTGAAAGGCAAGCTGTACATGTGAGTCCTCCCGGAGGGTGGACCTCTTTCACATTTGGTAGAAGAAAGATTAATTACACTGCTTCTGGAGATACGTGGATAAAGCTGTATAGTGATGTCTCCAAGGACAGGGTTCTCTGAGTCACATCACTTGGAGAAATCTGAAAGTCCATGGGAGCGAGTGATTGAAAGCATATGGCGGCAAGGATGTGTATAATATGGAATAGAAAGTGAGTGCAAGATAAGAAGAGTTGAGACTGAGGAAGCTAATAGTAAGTGGAAAAGTATCTAAGAGGAGAAATGCATTGAGTTTCCCTGAGTACAATTACGTTCAATGAAAAAGCATCTTTTAAGTTTAGCGTTCCTCCATGAGATGCAAATTCACTTGATGACACTACCAGTCCTGTCCCTGTTCCCCTCCCTGACAACACAGACTGACCCCCTCAGTTTCTCTAAGTTAATCACATAGTATCTACAACCAGCTGTTCTCTGAGGACTGTCATCTCTTCATCTATTCAATCTTTTCAGCCCAAGCCTTTCACCAAAAATTGTAACTTACCATAACCCTCTAAAAAAGAAAGATATTTCTTGTGGAATTTGAACTCACTACTTAGCTCACTGTCTTACAGATGACACTGTCTCCAAGGTCCCCTTAACTTGTTTCTTACTCATTTCTCAAGGAAAATAGCAAGTCTGCTTCCCAAAGGCAGGATTTGGGTTCCCCAGAAAGCTTCTTCCCTAGATTTATTGAAGGCCTGTATCCCCCACCACCAGGAACTGAGCCTATGTGGAATACCTTGGAATACCTTAGTTACCTGCCATCTTACTAGGTGTGGCCTGCGTGTAATTTTTTGACCTTCTTGTTGTGAGTGCCCTACAAGTGAATGTTTCTTTCATGAAGTCATCTTAGTGGATTCTCAGATGGCAGCTGTTTTCACTTTCAGCTATAATTCAGTTCTAGTTCTGAGAACTCACTATTTTATGTTTCAGCTTACACTGTCTCTAGTTGTAGAATTATGCCTGGGTAGGGACTACTGCTGCATTTCTTCAGAATCTTCAACATTTAAAGAAACACCTTACAGGGAGTTCCCTGGTGGTGCAGTGGCTAGGCTTCAGCCTTTTCAACGCCATGGCCTGGGTTCGACTTCCAGCCAGGGAGCTGTCCCCGCCACCCTCGCCACAAAAGAAATGCCTTACAGAAAGTGTTTTACTCACTAATAAGTTTTTATATGAAAACTAAGTTAGTGTTTTTATGCTCACATTTATTTGAGAATCTGCCTTTCTCTGTGCTGTACACTGATTTTACTTAATTTTTCTTTCCTTTTGTCTAATTTGGATCTCCATGTTTAAGGAACCTAGAAATCAATAAAAATAAATACTCAAACTAAACGTTCATTGCACAAAATGTTATACACTAAATTTTATATCAAATTGCAGGACACCAGTTTTTAATTTTCAAGTTGAATAATGAAATCCTACCTGTGTGTGTGAAAGCCATACCCTTCCCCTGAACTGATATTGGGTGATTTTAGAGGTTGCGTGTACAGTGAATTTTAAAGATGAAAAAAATGTATTGCCTTTCCTAAAAGTTCTTATCATTCATAATATGTCATTGGAATGAGTATGTGAAAGAGATGAGTGGGAGATAATTTAATAGAGCCATATACATGTATCTAGTGGTAGCTGTAGAGGTGTACCCAGGATTGTAATGAGTGAATTTCATGTGTGGGCTCCCCAGTGTTTCCATCACTGGGGAAAGTACCTACTGTACATCACGTTGCTTCTCTCATATATGAACTACCAGTAGTGGTTTAGGCATAGGACAGATAGATAGGCATTTTCTTCCCTATTAATCACTTTTAATGGTATCTTTGTTTTAACTCATCTTTTATCATAGTACTCAAAATTTAAGTTTAAGAACATAAACTTGGGAAATAGAATACTCCTCTTAATCTCAAAATAAAAAATAAATATACCTTATCTTATCTGATTTGAATTTTTATTTTCATTAAAATAATAATATATTTTAAGTTCAACATAGAATTTAAATTGAACTCAGATGGAATCCTATTCTAACCTACATATTTGACCTGCAGCATATAGAAATATTCATATCTACAAATGAAATAGTTATGTAAATTAACATTTTAATATTATCCAATTAGCATATTGCCTTGTCATTCATATCCTTTA
>PVJL010014993.1:0-25949 GCA_004026885.1 Lyroderma lyra | reverse complement strand
GATATGAGATTTTTACCTAACACTTGAAGCTTGTTTGGCCTTGTGCAAACTTTTTATGTTACTCACTGGTACCCAATGTTTTCTTGATAAATATGTCATGCATTCTGTACAGCAGCACTGAAACTTTGGACCACACTTTTATTGTGTATGCAAGTAAACTATCCATATGAAATGTGTTGTTCATTGTACTCGTTCAATGACAAAAGAGACAGTGCTTTACCTGAATGCAAGTGAAGCAAAGATGTATTTTGATTGTGATAGATGAGTATAACAAATTTCTGGTGCATTGTGGGTTCCAAGCAGAACTTCTTACTTTTTCATTTGTGTATGTTCGTAGTATTCATCAGCTTCTTGTGAAATGTTAAAGGTTCACTTTATTCCCTGAGGAAATTGTAATTCTTCCTCAGCGTTCCAGAGTCTGTGGGTTGTGAAATTTTAAGAATTGTACTACCATACAAAATATTTCCATGACATTTCTGTAAAACATTTTGCTCCCAGGCCATATATTGGAGAAAATTCCCCCAACACACACACACACTATGACTCTAACAAAAATACATGCATCAGAAGTGATGCATGTATTCTTGGCTAGATAAAGTGTAGTGTGTAGTCTAATGAGAATACTTTTTTGTTTTTTTAAATAAAAAAACATCTACTCATGTAGAATGGTTAAGGCATCCTTCTTCTACACCTTTTTCTGAGAGTGCATGATGTGAATAATCTTTTCACAAACAATATTTCCAGTAAAGTTAAGTAATGGCACTTTTTAATTAAAACATTTCCTCAAACAGTAAATTTAGGGCTCTAGTAATTCCAAAAGTGTCTTACCTACAAAGACATAAAGCCACCACATTCAGTGGCAGACAGGCTCCTGGCATGATGTTGAACCATCCTAGTATGCAGCAGTGACATATATCAAACTGCACAGAGAAAACCCAGAAAATGCCAGTGAAACAAATGGGATAATGTGGAGCTAACCCAGTGAGGAGCAGTGAAATGTCTGAGACAGCACAAAATTACTTTAATGAATGGCACAGAGGAAATTGAGATGATGCTGAGAATCCCAGTGAAAAGAAATGGAACACAGAATGACAGGGAGTATATTTGAAAAAATTTTTATGTGCGTGAGCATATTCAGGGGTGCAAGTGGGAGTTGACTTTGGATAGAAATGCACATCACCAGACAGAAATGCAGGCACAGGCATCAGTGCACTTGGGTGGGTATGATGTGGTGCTTTGGGGATTCTGAGTGAATCAGCCATATGGATCTATGTGCAAATGAATCATTACATTTCTGTGCATGTTCAGGGGTGCATATGTGTACATACATTGGAAAGAAAATCACAGAGATGAACAGAAATGCAGGCATAGTTGTCAGGGCAAATGGGTGTTTAAGACTTAATGTATTTGTGATTCTGAGCAAGTCAGCAATATGTGCAAAAAATTATTATGTGTGTCTGTGTTTAGAGGTACACATGACTGCTTGTATTAGACAGAAATGTACAGAGCTGGACCAAAATGCAGGTATAAGCGTCAGTGCGTCAGTGAATATGACATAATATTCTTGTGATTCTCAGCGGGTCACCCATATTGATGTATGTGGGAATAAATTATTAGGTGTTTTTGCCTTTTCAGGGGAGCACATGTGTGTGCACATTGGACAGAAATGCACAGAGCCTACCAGAAATGCAGGAAAAGACGTCAGATCAAGTTGTGTAAGACCTGGTGTTTTGCGATTTTGAACGAATCAGCTATATGGATGTATGTACAAATACATTACTACATGTGTGTGTGTGTGTGTGTGTGTGTGTGTGTGTGTGTGTGTGTGTGTGTTTTGGTGTGTGCATTGCACGTGTATTAGACAAAAATGCACAAAGCCAGGCCAAAATGCAGTATAGGGGTTAATGCAGGTGGGTGCATATGATGTAATGTTTTTGCAATTCTCAGTGAGTGACCCATGTAGATGTAGGTGACAATAAATTATTAAATTTCTGTGCATGTTCTGGGGTGCATATGTGTGTGTACATTAGACAGAAAAGCACAGAGATGAACAGAAATGCAGGCATAGTCGTCAGTGTAAATGGGTATATAAGACTTGGTGTATTTGCAATTCTAAGCAAGTCAGACTTATGGATGTATGTGCTAACAAATTATTACATGTGTGAGAGTGTTCAGGGGAGCACATATGTGTGTACATTGGACAGAAATTTACATAGCCAGACCAAAATGCAAATGGAGGTGTCAGTGTACATGAATGTGTATGACGTGGTCATTTTGCAATTCTGAGCGAATCACCCATATTGATATATGTGTGAATAAATTATTTCAATGTGTGCCTCCTAAGGGGTATGCATGTGTGCCTACTTTGGACAGAAATTCAGGCATAAGCGTCAGTGCTCTTGTGTGTGTATGACATGGTGTTTTTGTGATTCTGAACAAATCAGCCATATGGATGTATGTGCAAATAAATTATTACTTCTGGGTGCCTTTTCAGGGGTACACATGTGTGCCTACATTTGCCAGAAATGCACAGAGCTGGACAGAAATGCAGGCATGGTCATCAGTGCAGGTGTGTGTGTGTATCACGTGGTGTTTATACCATTCTGGGAAAATCAGTCATATGGATGTATATGCAAAAAATTTATTACGTATGTGTGCAACTTCATGGATGTACATGTGTGCCTATATAGGACAAAAATGCACAGAGCTGAAGAGAAATGCAGTCATAGGCATCAGTGCAGGTGTGTATGTATGACCTGGTGTTTATCTGATTCTGAGTGAGTCAGCAGTATGAAAGTATATTTGAAAAAATTATTACATGTGTGAGTGTGTTCAGGGGTGCACATGGGTATGTACTTTGGACAGAAATGTACACTGCCAAATAGAAATACAGGCATAGGCATCAGTGCACTTGGATGTGTATGACATAGTGTTTTGGGGATTCTGAGGGCATCAGTCATGGATGTATGTGTAAATAAATTATTACATGTGTGTGTGTTCAGGGGTACACATGTGTGCTTGTATTAGACAGAAATGCACAGAGCCAGCCCAAAATTCTGGGGTAAGTGTCAGTGCAGGTTGGTGAATATGACGTAGTTGTTTTGCGATTCTCAGTGAGTGACCCATGTGGATGTATGTGTGAATAAAGTATTACGTGTTTGTGCCTTTTCATGGGTGCACATGTGTGCCTACATTGGCCAGAAATGAATGGAGCTGGACAGAAATGCAGGCATAGACATCCGTGCACGTGGGTGTGTATCACGTGGTGTTATTGCAATTCTCCACGTGTCACCTATATGGATGTATGTGTGAATGAATTATTATATGTGTGTCCATCTTCAGGGGTGCAGTTGTATGTACATTCAAAAGAAATTCACAGAGCCAAACAGTAATACAGGAAGATGCGTCAGTGCACGTGGGTGTGTATGACGCAGTGTTTTTGCGATTCTAAGCGAATCAGTCATATGGATGCATTTGTGAATAAATTACTATGTGTCTGTGCATGTTCAGGGTTGCACATGTGTGCATACATTGGACAAAAATGCACAGAGATCAACAGAAATGTTGGCATAGTTGTCTGTGCAAGTAAGTATGTAAGACCTGGTATATTTGTGATTCTGAGCGAGTCAGGTATACGGATGTACGTGGAAATTTTATTACATGTGTATGCATGTTCAGTATTGCATGTGTGTGTACATTGGCCAGAAATGTACACAGCCAGACAGAAATGGAGGAATAGACCTCAAGGCTGGTGTGTGTGTATGACGTGGTGTTTTTGCTCTTCTGAGCATGTCAGCCATATGGATGTATGTCCAAATAAATTATTACATGTGTTTGCATATTCGGAGTGCACATGTGCACTTACTTTTAACAGAAATGCACAGAGCCTGACAGGAATGCGGGCATAGGCGTCAGTGCACTTGGGTGTGTATGACGTAGTGTTTTTCTGATTCTGAGGGAATCATTTCTATGGATGTATATGTAAATAAATTATTATGTGTCTGTGTGTTTAACAGTGTTTATGTGTGCATGTATTAGTCAGAAATGCACAGAGCCGGGCTTAAATGCAGGTATAGTAATTAATGCAAATGGGTGAGTATGCCGTGACATTTTTGCGATTCTCAGATAGTCACCCATATGGATGTATGTGCAAATAATTTATTACATGTTTCTGCCTTTTCATGGGTGCATATGTGTGCGTATATTGGACAGAAATGCATAGAGCCAAACAGAAATGCAGAAACAGGCATCAGTGCAAGTCGGTGTGTAAGGGCTGGTGTTTTTTGATTCTGAGAGATTCTGCCATATGGAAGTATGTGCAAATAAATTATTACATGTGTGGCACTTTTCAGGGGTGCACATGTGTGCCTACATTTCTCAGAGATACACAGAGCCAGACAGAAATGCAGGTATACTCGTCAGTGCACTTCGGTGTGCATGACGTAGTGTTTTTACCATTCTAAGCAAATCAGTCCTATTGATGTATGTGTGAATAAATTATTATGTGTGTGTCCCTTTTCAGGGGTGCAAATGTGTGCCTACATTTGACATAAATGTACAGAGCTGGAAGAAATTTCAGGCAGAGTCGTCCGTGCAGGTGGGTGTGTATGACCTGTTGTTTTGGTGATTATGAGCGAGTCAGTCACGTGGAAGTATGTTTGAATAAATTATTACATGTGTGTACATGTTCAGGGGTGCACATTTGTGCATACATTGGACAGAAATGCACAGACCTGGAAAGAAATGCAGGCATAGTCGTCAGTGTAGGTGTGTGTGTATCACGTGGTGTTTATGTAATTCTGAGTGAAGCAGCCATATGAAGTTATGTGTGAATAAATTATTACATGCATCAGTGTGTTCAGAGATGCACATGTGTGCATACATTGAACAGAAATGCAGAGAGACAAACAGAAATGCAGGCATAGGTGTCAGTTTCCATGGGTGTGTATGATGTGGTGTTTATTTCATTCTGAGTGAATCAGACATATGGATTTATGTGTGAATTAATTATTACATCTGTGTGCTAGTTTAGGGGTGCACATGGGTGTGTACATTACAAGGAAATGCACAGAGCCACAGAGAAATGCAAGCATAGATGGCATTACAGGAGTGTGTATGATGTGGTGTTTTTGAAATTCTGAGCGAGTCAGCCATATGAAAATATTTGTGAATAAATTATTACATCTCTCTGCATGTTAAGCTGTGCATATGTGTGCATACACTACACAGAAATGCACATAGCCACGAAGAAATTCAGGCATAGGGGTCAGTCCTAGTGAGGGTTTATGACATGATGGTTTTGTGATTCTGAGCCTGTCATTCATATGGAAAAATGTTGAAATAAATTATTACATGTGCGTGCATGTTTAGGTCTCTACATATGTGCATACATTAGACAGAAAAGCACAGAGCCAGACAGAAAGACAAGCGTAAGTGTAAGTGGATATGCGTGTGTATGTTGGGTGATTTTGCAATTTTGAGCCAGACAGACATATGTAAATATGTGCAAGTTAATTATTACATGTGTGTGTTATTTTAAGTGTGCATATGTGTGCATATATTAGACAGAAATTCACAGAGCCAGACAGAAATACAAGCATACGTTTAAGTGCACGTGCATGTGGATGTTGATTTTTTCCAGGTTTCTGAGCCTGAGAAATATGGAAGCATACATGGGAATCATAACACGAGTGTTCATGTAGTTATGTGTTTCTGTGTGTGTTCAAGGGACACAAATAGACAGAGGCAGAGATAAAAGAGGATAAATGAGTCAGAGCAGGTGTGTTTTGTGACTTTGTCTTCTTCCATTTCTGAGTGAGACATGTGAATAGATGTACATACAAATCAAATGTGTATACATGTGCTCCTGTTTGTGTTTTACTCTGTACTACGTACATAGGTCCCTCTCTCAAACAGTGAACAGGGACTGTCCCATGCCAGAATTCCTCATGGGATGCTGCCACTGAGTTTCTTCTTGGCATATGTATTGCACCCATATAATATCTGGATCGCCACTTGGAATTCTCCAGGAAGCTGGGACTCACTTGAGACGTGTGTTTTTCAATCCTGTCTGCTACTCTGTGTCTTTTTATGGGTGAGTTCAGTCCATTAACGTTTAGAGTGATGATCGATATGTGAGAATTTCCTGTGGCCATTACTTATTTCTTTCTTTGTTTTTATTTTTTTGTTTGTTTAATTTTGTTTCTTTCTTGTTGCCCCAACTCTGTTCCATTTTTCCTGATGTTTTGTTTCAGGCTGAAGAGCCTCCTTCCGTATTTCTTGGAGTGCTGGCCTCATGCTGGCAAATTCCCTCAGCTTCTGTGTGTCTGAGAAGGTCTTTATTCCACCTTCATATCTGAAAGATAATTTTGCTGGATAATTTATTCTTGGCTGAAAATTTCTCTATTTTAAAGTTTTGAATATTGGATTCCACTCTCTCCTGGCTTGTAGAGTTTCTGCTGAGAAATCTGATGCCAGCCTGATAGGTTTTCCTTTAAAGGTTATAGTTCTTTTTTCCCTGGCTGCCTTGAGAATTGTCTCTTTGTCTTTAGTTTTGGATATCTTTAGACCATTTGTCTTGGAGATCTATTAGTGTCCAGGTATCTAGGGGACCTGTTTCCTTTTTGCACTTGTGGTTCCAGATCTTTCCATAGGTTTGGAAATTTCTCATCTACTCTTTGTTTGAGTATGCTCTCTGTAGATTTCTCTGCCCCCTCTTCTTTTCCTATTATCCTGCTGTTGTTTTGTCTCATGGAGTTGGATAGTTCTTGCAGAGTACTTTCATTCCTTTTGTTTCTATAGTCCCTCTCTTTCTCTTTCTCAGCTGTATCCATGTTCTGATCTTTGATATACTAATTCTGTCCTCCATCTGGTTGGTCCTGTTTCCTATGGCAGTTACTTCATTTCTCACTTCTTTTATCATATTATTTATTTCTTGCATTTCTGTCTCAATCTTTCTTATGTTTTGAATTTCTTAGTTAAATTGTTCTTCTTGTTCACAGAGTTCCTTTCTTATGTCGTTTATATCCTTTTTTATGTTATTTATCTCAGCTATGGTGTTCTGCCAATAAGTGTTCATTTCTCTTTAGAATGGCTACTTTAAGTTCTCTGTCACTTAAATCAGACCATTCTAGGTCTAAGAAGCTGTCTACTTGTTAAATTTCATGTTCTTTCTGAGGAGTTTCAGTTTTTAAGGAATTCATCCTGTCCGCTGGGTTCTTCCTCTTTGACATGAGGGCTTTATGTTCAGTGCCCCGATTATTGGTTTTGTGATGTCTTGCTGTAGGGAAGAAACTAGGAGGCACTGGGCATCAAGTTTTGGGAGAGAGAGGGTTTTTTTTTTTCTTGTTTCTGATCTCCTACTGCGTTTGGAGGCTATGTGAATATATCCTGGGGAAAGGCCAACAAAAGGCACTCCAAGGGCAGCTCTGCCTTGTGCCCTTTGCTGAGGAAGCTGTTCCAAGGCTTGTTTATGCTGGCTCGGGTGAATGCTATCAAATCAGTCTTTCTTTCTAGCCCTGACTTAGCATCTGGCTGTCTATGGGCTCACATTGCTTTCAGAACCCTGGGGTGCATGAGGAAGTCCACACTCCATAAGTCCAAAGCTGTGGGCCTGGCCTGAGAGAGCAGGGTCACCTATTCCTATTAAAAAGGCAGACTGTCCAAATTGCTTATTATTTTTTTTTGTTTCTGTCTGGGTTTTTGTCAGTGATTTACCTCTCACTTTTAAAATTTGTCTTTTCCTTTAGTTTTGTTGTAAATCAAAGTAAGTTGTCAGTGTGCTGCAACCCAAATTTCTCCTTCTGTATGGTTTAATTTATTTTTATTGTTAGAGTTATTGGGGTGACATCTGTTAGCAAGGATTACATAGGTTTCAGGCATACAAACCTACAGTGCATTGTCAACTTGATATATAATTAGATCACTACCTAATGTGATTCTCTTTCCATCACTTTATATTTAGCTTCCCTTCCTCCTCTACCACCAACTCCCTTTTCTCCCCTCCTAGACCCACTCGTCCCCAAATAAACATTAAACTATTGATTGTGTCCATGGGTTATTGGTTTGTTCATTTCGTTTGTCTTTGCTTGCAGTTTTATATTCTGCATATGAGTGAAGTCATATAGTTCTTTGTTTTTTCTGTCTGACATATTTCACTAAGCATGATGATCTGCAAGTCCATTCATTTTGTTGCAAATGGCAATATTTCATCTTTTATCATACCTGAGTAGTACTCCATTGTGTATATGTACAAGCTTTTTTATCCAGTCATCGGTCACAAGGCACTTTGGTTGTTTCCATGTTTTGGTCACTTTGAGCAGCGTTGCAATGAACATTGGGTACATAAGTATTTGTGGACAAAGGTTTTCAGGATTTTTTGAGTAGATCCCCAGAAAGGGGATTGCTGGGTCAAATGGTAGCTCCATTCCCAATTTTCTGAGAAACCTCCACACTATTTTCCACAGTGGTTGTACCAGTTTGCATTCCCACCAGCAGTGTACCAGAGTTCTTTATTCTCCACATCCTCTCCAGCACTTGTTATTCCTTGTCATGTTGATAATGGCCTTTCTAACAGGTGTGAGGTGGTATCCCATAGTGGTTTTGATTTGCATTTCCCTCATAGCTAATGTGGATGAGCATTTTTTTTTTCATATGTCTGCTGGCCATTTGTATTTCTTCATGGGAGAAATGTCTGTTTGGTTCCTCTACCCACTTTTTAATTGGGTTGTTTGATTTTTGTCGTTAAGTCTTATTAGTTCTTTATATATTTTAGATATTAGACCCTAATCTGATGTGTTATTTGCAAATATTTTCTCCCATTCAGGTGGCTGTCTCTGTACCTTGTTGATGGTTTCTTTTGCTGTGCAGAAGCTTTTTAAGTTTGATATAATCCCATTCATTTATTTCTGCTTTTACTTCCCTTGCCTTTGAGGACAGGTTCATGAAGTCTTCCTTGAGTCCTAGGTCTATAAGTTTAGTACCAATGTCTTCTTCTATAAAGTTGATTTTTGCAGGTCTTTTATGAAGGCCTTTGATCCATTTTGACTTAATTTTTCATTATAGAGAGATTTCACAGCTCAGGTTCATTCTTTTGCATATGTTTTTCCAGTTTTCCCAGCACGACCTACTACAGAGGCCGTGTTTTCCCCATTGTATGTTTTTTGTTCCTTTTTTGTTGTTGTTGTTACTTTTTGGTATGTGGGTAGCTCCCTGACTGGGAATCGAACCCAGGCCGCAGCGCTGACAGTGCCAGCGCCAAAGCCTTAAGCCACTACACCATCAGGGAACTCCCTGTTTTTTGCTCCTTTATCGAAAAGTATTTGTCCATAAATTTGTGGGTTTATTTCTGGGTTTCAGTTGTATTCCATTGGTCTATATTTCTGTTCTTCTGCCAGTACCAAGCTGTTGTGACTATTGATGCTTTGTAATATAAATAGAAGTCAGGAAGTGTAATGCCACCAGCCTTATTCTTTTTATGCAGTATTGCTTTGGCAACTCGAGGTATTTTATTGTTCCATACAAATCTAATAATTTACGAAAGTATGATTGTGGGATTTTGATGGGTATTGCATTAAATCTTTAGAATGCTTTGGGCAGAATGGCCATTTTAACAATGTTATGTCTTCCTATGCATGAACAGGAGATATTTTTCCTCCTCTTAATGTCTATTCCAATATCTTTCAGAATTGTCTTATAGTTTTCTTTGTAGAAGTCTGTAATGTTCTTTGTTAAGCTCAATCCCAGGTATTTCATTATTTTTGTTTTAATAGCAAAAGGAATTGAACCACTCATTTCTTTTTCTGTGGATTAATTATTTGTATAAAGGAGTGCTGTTTATTTTTGTACATTGATTTTGTATCCTGCGACTTTACTGTATTCATTAATTGCTTCACATATTTTCCTGGTAGAATCTTTGGAATTTCTTCTGTGAAGGATCATGTCATCCACAAATAGTGACAATTTGACCTCTTATTTCCCAATTTGGATACATTTTTTTCCTTTCTCTTGCCTGATTGCTGTGGCTAGAATCCCAATATTATATTAAATAACAGTAGTGACAGTGGTTAACCCTGTGTTTTTCCTGACTTTTGGGGAATAGGCTTCAGCTTTTCCCAATTCAGTATGATGTTAGTCGAGGGCTTGTCATAGCTGGCCTTTATTATGTTGAGATACTTTCCTTCTATACCTCTTTTACTTAGTGTTTTGATCATAAATAGATGTTGTATCTCATCAAAAGCTTTTTCTGCATCAATTGAAATGACCATATGGTCTTTATCTTTTATTGTGTTTATGTGGTGTATCACATTGATTGATTTTTTATGTTGAATCATTCTTGTGCTCCTGGGATGAATCCCACTTGATCATGGTGTAAGATCTTTTTGATGCATTGTTATATTCTATTTCCTAATATTTTGTTCAGGATTTTTGCATCTGTGTTCATCAGAAATATTGGTCTATAGTCTTTTTTTTGTGTGTGTGTTGTCTTTGCCAGGCTTTGGTATTAGGGTAATGTTGGCCTCATAGAATGAGTTAGGAAGTATTGCTCCCTCTTCAATTTTTTCGAAGAGTTTGAGGAGTATAGGCATTAATTCTTCTTTGAATACTTGGTAGAACTCATTGGTGAAACCACCTGGTCCAGGGCTTTTGCCTGTAGTGAGACTATGGATAGACATTTCAATCTCATTGCTATTGATTGGTCTATTTAGATTATCCAGTTCTTCTTGGTTCAATCTTGGTAGGCTATAAGTTTCTAGAATCTTGTTCATTTCTTCTAGGTTGTTAAATTTTGTGTCATAAAGTCCTTCATAATATTTTCTTATAATCCTTTTTATATCTGTGGTATCAGTGGTAATTTCTCCCCTTTCATTTCTATTTTTGGATATTTGTGTCCTTTCCTTTTGTCCTTTGATTAGTCTCGCCATGGGTTTGTCTATTTTGTTGACTTTCTCAAAGAACCAGCTCTTCATTATATTAATTTTTTCTACTGTCCTTCTGTTTTCTAATTGGTTTAGCTCTGCTTTAATTTTTATTATTTCTTTACTTCTTCTGACTTTGGGTTTTGTCTGCTCTCCTTTTTCTAGTTCTTTAAGATGTGAGGATAAGATGTTTACTTTTGATTTTTCTTATTTCTTAAGATAGTCCTGTAATGATATAAATTTCCCTCTTATTACCACTTTCGCTGTGTCCCAATAATTCTGATATCTTGTATTTTCATTGTCATTAGTTTCTATGTATTTTTAATCTCATCTTTTATTTGTTCTTTTATCCAGTCCTTTTCTAAAATGCTGTAGTTTAATCTCCACGTATATGTGCTTTTTTTTTTTCTGCTTTCCTTTCACAGTTGATCTCCAATTTCAAAGCTTTGTGGTCTGAGAATACACTTGGTATGATTTCGATCTTCTTGAATTTGCTGAGGCAACATTTTTGTCCCAGCATGTGGTTTTTCCCTGAAAATGTTCCATTCATACTAGACAAGAAGTTGTAGTCACTTTTTGCTGGATGAAGTGTCCTATAAATGTCAATTATGTCCAATTTCTGTAATGTGTCATTTAGAGCTGTTATTTCCTTATTTATTTTCTGTTTGGATGATCTGTCCATAGCTGTTAGAGGGGTGTTTTAGTCTCCCACTGATTGTGTATTCATCACTTTCTCCGTTCCAGTCTGTTAGTGGTTTCTTTGTATATTTGGTGCATCCTGTTTGGGAGCATATATGCTGATTAGTGTCTACTTTATTATTGTTGCATTTTGCCTTTTATCATTATTTAATGTCCATCTTTGTCTTTTACTCTCTTTTTTAACTTGTATTTTATTTCATCAGATATCAGTATGGCCAGTCCTCCTTTTCTCTGGTTGCCATTTGCTTGGAGTATTGTATCCCATCTTTTCACTGAGTCTGCGTTTGTCCTTACAGCTGAGGTGTGTTTCCAGGAGACAGCATATGTATTCATTCTGTTTTCTAATCCAATCATCTACTCTGTGTCTTTTTATTGGTGAGTTCAGTCTATTAACATTTAGAGTAATGATTGATATGTGAGTATTTCCTGTGGCCATTACTTGTTTTTTCTTTGTTTTTGTTTGTTTGTTTGTTTTTCTTTCTTTCTTTTTTGCGCTAACCTTGTTCAATTTTTCTTGATGTTTTGTTTCAGGTCGAAGAGTTTCCTTCAGTATTTCTTGGAGTGCTTACCTCGTGTTGGCAAATTCCCTCAGATTCTGAGTGTCTGAGAAGGTCTTTATTCCACCTGCATGCCTGTAAGATAATTTTCCTGGATAATTTATTCTTGACTGGAAGGTTCTCTCTTTTAAAGTTTTGAATATTGGATTCCACTCTCTCCTGGCTTGTAGATTTTCTGCTGAGAAAACTGTTGCCAGTCTGATGGGTTTTCCTCTACACGTTATAGTTCCTTTTTCCCTGGCTGCCTTGAGAATTGTCTCTTTGTCTTTAGTTTTGGACATCTTTAGTGCCATGTGTCTTAGAGAAGATCTGTTAGGGTCCAGGTATCTATGGGACCTGTTTTCTTCTTGAACTTGTGGGTCCAGATCTTTCCATAGGGTTGGAAAATTCTCATATATGACTTGTTTGAGTACGCTCTCTGTAGAATGCTCTGCCCCCTCTTCTATTTCTTTTATCATGAAGTTGTTTTCTCTCATGGAGTAGGATAGTTCTTGCAGAGTTCTTTAAATCCTTTTGATTCTATATTCCCTCTCATCCTCTTTCTTACCTGTTTCCATGTTCTGATCTTCAATATCACTACTTCTTTTTTCCGTTTGGTTGGTCCTGTTTCCTATGGCAGTTATTTAATTTCTCACTTCTTTTATCATATTATTTAATTCTCACATTTCTGTCTCAGTCTTTGTTATGTTTTGAATTTCTTTGTTAAATTGTTTTTTGTTCACGGAGTTCCTTTTTTTATGTCGTTTATATCCTTTTTTATGTTATTTGTCTTAGCTATGGTGTTCTGCCAGTTTGTTTTCATTTCTCTCACAGCCTTTTTAATGGCTGCTTTAAATTCTCTGTCACTTAAATCTGACACTTCCAGGACAAAGAAGCTGTCTTCTGGATAAATTTTATGTTCTTTCTGAGGAGTTTTAGTTTTTAAAGAATTTGTCCTGTCTGCTGGCTTCCTCCTCTTTGACATGAGGTCTTTATGTTCAGTGCCCAGATTATTGCTTTTGAGGTATCTTGCTGTATGGCAGATACTAGGTGGAACTGTGGGTCATGTTTTGGGAGAGAGGGGGTTGTTTATTTCTTGTTTCTGATTTCCTACTGCGTTTGGAGGCCATGCGCATATATCCTGGGAAGGGGACAACAAAAGGCGCTCCAAGGTCATCTCTGCCTTCTTCCCTTTCCTGGGGAAGCTGGTCCGAGGCTTGTTTCTGCTGGCTCATGTGAATGCTATCAAATGTCTGTCTTCCTAGCCCTGATTCAGCATCTGGCTGTGTACGGGCTCACACTGCTTTCATAACTCCTGGGTGCACGAGGAACTGCACGCTCCATAAATCAAAAGCTGTGAGCCTGGCCTGATACACCAGGGTTGCATTTGCAGGGGGCTGGGAACAGGAACGGCAGCTCTGTGTAAGCCTCCAGGGTGCCTAGCTCTGGGGTGTCATCTTTGCAATTCAGAGTCCTCACTCATCCCTTCTACCACTCAAAAGTTCCAGAGGCTGGCTACCAAACTCCATCCCCAGCATGCAGCTCCAAAATCCAGCTCCCCCGTGGTCTTTCCCCTGCCCAGAACTGCACCACTTGGAATAGTCAGCAGCGATTGTGTCCTGTTGCAGTCTCTGCTCTCTTCCCTCTCCCCTACTCGCCCCTTTCTCTCCAACCTTCAGGTGTTTACTTGCGATTTGTGGATTTCTCATCAGCTGTTTTGTCACTTAGGGTCCTGTTTCTTGGCTCCTGGGTAGCCATTCAATTTTGTTTTCTGGGAGAGACTTTAGGGACCTCCTCTCCAGTCACCATGTTGCCTTCTTCTACTGATTATGGATTTCTATTCCCAATTTTCTGAGGAACCTCCACACTGTATTCCACAGTGGTTGTACCAATTTGCATTCCTGGCAGCACTGCACCACAGTCTCTTTCTTTCCACATTCTCTCCAGCACTTGTCTTGTTGATAATAGCCATTCTAACAGGTGTGAGGTGATATCTCATTGTGGTTTTGATTTGCTTTTCCCTGACAGCTTAAGAAGATGAGCATTTTTTCATATGTCTGCTAACCATTTGTATTTCTTCATGGTAGAAGTGTCTGTTTAGTTCTTCTACCCACTTTTTAATTGGGTTCTTTGGGTTTTTTTTGTAGTTAAGTCTTATTAGTTCTATATATATTTTAGATATTGGACTCCTATCTGATGTGTTAGTTGTGAATATATTTCTCCCATTCAGTTGGCTATCTCTTTGCCTTCTTGATGGATTCTTTTGCTGTGCAGAAGCTTTTTAGTTTGATATAATCCCAGTCATTTATTTTTGCTTTTACTTCTCTTGCCTTTGAGGTCATGTTCATGAAGTCTTCCTTGAGTCTTAGTCTATAAGTTTAGTACTAATGTCTTCTTCTATACAGTTTATTGTTGCAGGTCAGATATGAAGGTCTTTAATCCATTTTGAGTTAATTTTTGTATATGGAGAGAGTTCACAGCTCAGGTTCATTCTTTTGCATAAGTTTTTCCAGTTTTCCCAGCACCACCTACTAAAGAGGCTGTCTTTTCCCCATTGTAAGTTTTTTGCTCATTTATCGAAAATTATCTGTCCTAAAATTGTGGATTTATTTCTGGGTTTTCAGTTGTATTCCATTGGTCTATATTTCTGTTCTTCTGCCAGTACCAAGCTGTTTTGACTATTGATGCTTAGTAATATAAATTGAAGTGAGAGTATGTAATCCCACCATCCTTATTCATTTTTTGTAGTAGTGCTGTGGCAATTCGATGTCTTTTATGGTTCCATGTAAATATAATAATTCTATTATCTATTTCACGAAAGTATGATTGTGGGATTTTAATGGGTATTGCATTAAATCTGTAGATATCTTTGGGCAGAATTGCCATTTTAACTATGTTAAATATTCCTATTCATGAACAATGGATATTTTACTACCTCTAAAAGTCTGTTCCAATTTCTTTCAAAAATGTCTTATACTTTTCCTTTTATAAGTCTTTCACATTTTTGTTAAATCCCAGGTATTTCATTCTTTTTGTTGTGATAGCAAAGGGAATTGACTCCCTCATTTCTTTTGCTGTGGATTTGTTGTTTGTATATAGGAATGATATTGATTTTTGTACATTTATTTTGTATCCTGCGACTTTACTATAATCATTTATTGTGTCTAATAGTTTCCTGGTGGATTCTTGGGAATTTTTTATATAAAAGATTATGTCATCTGCAAATGGTTACAATTTGACCTCTTCTTTCCCAATTTGGATACCTTTTATTCCTTTCTCTTGCCTGATTGCTGTGGCTAGAAATTCCAGTACTATATTAAATAGCAGCAGTGTGAGGGGGCATCCCTGTCTTGTTCCTGATTTTAGGGAAATAGGCTTCAGCTATTCCCTAGTCAGTATGATGTTAGCCGAGCTTTGTCATATATGGCCTTTATTATGTTGAGATATTTTCATTCCAAACCTATTTTATTCTGTGATTTGATCATGAATAAATGTTGTATCTTGTCGAAAGCTTTTTCTGCATCAATTGAAATGACCCTATTGCCTTCATCTTCGATTTTATTTATGTGGTATATCATATTGATTAATTTTCATGTGTTGAACCATACTTGTGCTCCTGGGATGAATCCAACTTGATCTTGATGTATGATATTTTTTATGCATTTTTGTATTCTGTTTCCTAATATTTTGTTTAGGATTTTTGCATGTGTGCTCATCAGAGATATTGGCCTATAGTTTTATTTCTTTGTGTTGTCTTTGCCAGGCTTTGGTATTAGGGTAATGTTGGCTTCATAGAATGAGTTAGGAACTATTGTTTCCTCTTCAATATTTTGGAAGAGACTGAGGAGAATAGGCATTAATTCTTCTTTGAATGCTTGGTAGAACTCATTGGTGAAACTATCTGGTCCAGGTATTTTGCCTTTAGGGAGATTATAGATAGAAAAATCAATAGCGAGGAGATTAAAATGACTATTTAGATTATCCAGTTCTTCTTGGTTCAGTCTTGGTAGGCTATAAGTTTCTAGAAACTTGTCCATTTCTTCTATGTTGTTAAATTTAGTGGCATAAAGCCCTTCATAACATTTTCTTGTAATCATTTGTATTTCTGTGGTATCAGTGATAATCTCTCCCCTTTCATTTCTAATTTTGGATATTTGTGTCCTTTCCTTCTGTACTTTGATTAGTCTAGCCAGGGTTTGGTCAATTTTGTTCCCTTTCTCAAACAAGCAGTTCTTCGTAATATTAATTTTTTCTATTGTACTTCTGTTCTTTAATTGGTTTAGCTCTGCTTTAATTTTTATTATTTCTTTCATTTTGATGACTTTGGGTTTTGTCTGCTCTTCTTTTTCTAGTTCTTTAACATGGGATGTTAAAATGTTTACATTTTTTTTTTTGAACTTTGGAAAGGTTATTTTTAATGTTATTATTTTTTTTTCAAAATAAAGCACATCGCTGCAAAGCAAGTAAACAATAAAAATAAATAAGCAGGATGTAACTGATTTACATAATATATGTTACCTAAGCCTTTACTAGAGTCTTTTTGACAGAAATATTTCTCAAAACTCTAGGCTCAGTTTTATCACCACTCTTAGTTATTTTTTTCTGTATTTCTTCTCTTTGTAAGCACTTTTTACTTTTGATTTTTCTTGTTTCTTAAGATTGGCCTGTAGTGATGTAAAATTCCCATTTATTACTACTTTTGATGTGTCCCAATAATTCTGATACGTTGTATTTTCATTGTCATTAGTTTCTATATATTTTTAATCTCATCTTTTACTTCTTTTATCCAGTCCTTTTTAAATAAACTGTTGTTTAATCTCCATATATATGTGGTTTTTTTCTGCTTTCCTTTTACAGTTGATCTCCAATTTCAAAGCTTTGTGGTCTGAAAATACACTTGGTATGATTTCGATTCTCTTGAATTTGCTGAGGCTACTTTTGTGTCCCAGCATGTGGTCTACCCTTGAGAATGTTCCCTGTGCACTAGAAAAGAAGAAATAGTATTTTTTGCTTAATGAAGTGTACTGTAAATGTCAATTATGTCCAATTGCTGTAATGTGTCATTTTGAGCTGATGTTTCCTTATTTGTTTTCTGTTTGAATGATCTGTCCATGGTTTTTAGTGAGGTGATTAAGTCTCTCACAATGATTGTGTGTTCATCTGTTTCTCTTTTCAAATCTGTCAGTAGTTTCTTTGTATATTTTGGTGAATCCTTGTTGGGAGCATATATATTAATTACTGTCAAGTATTCTTGTTTCTTTATTGTGCCTTTTATCCTTATGTAATTTCCATCCTTGTCTTTAACTATCTTTTTTAACCTGAAGTTTATTTCATTAGATATCAGTATGGCAACTCCTGCATTTCTCTGATTACCACTTGCTTGAAGTATTGTTTCCCATCCATTCACTCTGAGTCTCTGTAGGTCCTCATGGCCGAGGTGTGTTTCTTGGAGTCAGCATATGGGTGGGTTCTGTTTTTTAATCCAGTCTGCTACTCTATATCTTCTTATTGGTGAGTTCAGTCCATTAACATTTAGAGTGATGATCAATATGTGAGGATTTCCTGTGGTCATTACTTATTTCTTTGTTTGTTTTTGTTTCATTTTTGTTTCTTTCTTGTTGCCCCAACTTTGTTCCATTTTTCTTGATGTTTTGTTTCAGGTTGAAGAGTCTCCTTCAGTATTTCTTGGAGTGCTGGCCTGGTCCTGGCAAATTCCCTCAGCTTCTTCGTGTCTGTGAAGGTCTTTATTCCACCTTCATATCTGAATGATAATTTTGTTGGATAATTTTTTCTTGTCTGTAAGTTCCTCTCTTTCATATTTTTGAATATTGGATTCCACTCCCTCCTGACTTGTAGAGTTTCTGCTGAGAAATCTGATGCCAGCCTGATGGGTTTTCCTCTAAAGGTTATAGTTCTTTTTTCCCTGGCTGCCTTGAGAACTGTCTCTTTGTCTTTAGTTTTGGAAATCTTTAGTACCATGTGTCTTGGAGAAGATGTGTTAGGGTCCAGTTATCTATGAGAACTGTTTCTTCTTGAACTTGTGGTTCCAGATCTTTCCATAGGTTTGGAATGTTCTCATCTACTATTTGTTTGAGTATGCTCTCTGTAGAATGCTCTACCCCTTCTTCTATTCCTATTATCCTGATGTTATTTTCTCTCATGGAGTCAGATAGTTCTTGCAGAGTTCTTTCAACCTTTTTTGTTCTATATTTCCTCTCTTCCTCTTTCTGAGCTCTTTCCAAGTTCTGATCTTCAATATCACTAATTCTTTCTTCCATCTTGTTGGCCCAGTTTCCTATTGCATTTATTTCATTTCTCACTTCTTTTATTGTGTTATTTATCTCTCGCATTTCCATCTCAATCTTCCTTATGTTTCAAATTTCTTTTTTAAATTGTTCCTCTTGTTCATTAAGTTCCTTTTCCATGTCATTCATCTCCTTTTTTATGTTGTTTATCTCAGCCATGGTGCTCTGCTTGTATGTTTTTATTTCTCTCAGAACCTTTATAATGGCTACTTTAAATTCTCTGTCACTTACTTCAGAAATTTCTAGGTCTAAGAAGCTGTCTTGATAAATTTCCTGATCTTTCTGAGGAGTTTTAGTTTTTTTTGTTTGTTTTTTGTTTTTTTTTGTTTGTTTGTTTGTTTTTGCTTTTTGGTATGTGGGTAGCTCCCCGACTGGGAAGTTTTAGTTTTTATGGTATTCATCCTGTCTGTTGTGTTCTTCCTCTTTGACATGAGGGTGTTATGTTCAGTAGTCATGCCCAAAAGCCCAGATTGGTACTTTTGTGGTGTCTGCTGTAGGGAAGACTCGAGGTGACTGGGGGGGCAAGTTTTGGGAGGGAGAGGGTTTGTTTATTTCTTATTTCTTGTTTCCTGCTACATTTGGCGGCAGTGTGCATCTATCATGGTCCCTCCACTTCCTGTAGTTAGCTAGTTGGTTGGGGAGATCTGTAGGAAAGTGGAGTGGACAACAAAAGGCACACTGGGGAAGCTTCACCTTCTGCCCTATGCTGGGGAAGCTGGGTGATGCAGGCAGAGGCTGCTTCTGCTGGCTGGGGCGAATGCTATCAAAGCCGCCTTTCTTCCCAGGCTTGCTTTTGTGGCCAATTGTTCGGGTAGAGTCTGTCGGCTCACACTGCTTTTAGGAACCAGGGGCACAGGAGCAGGCATGTGCACAATTCTGAAGCTGTGAGTCTGACCCCACCGTAGGAAGGCAGCCGGCTCGCCTCCTCAGAGGGTGGTAATGGGAGCTTCAGCCCCGCGCAGGAGCCGCGAGCGCCTTCGTGGCAGCCGGTCCACCTGCGCAGTGGGCCTGGAACAGAGGCTGCAGCCCCATGCACGGGCCATGCGCTGTCCTTGTGGCAGCTGGCCGGGAATGGAAGCCACAGCCTTGTGCAGGATTCACGCGTGCCTGCACTGTGGGTCACAAAGGAGCCTAGAGCCAAGGTGTCGTCTCTGCAGTTCAGAGTCCTCACTCAGTCCTGCTACCACTCAAAAGTTCCAGAGGCTGGATCCCAAGCTCTGTACCCAACTCGCCACTCCAAATTTCAGCTCCCCAGCCCAGCTCCCCAATGACTCCCACTGTTCTGCCACTTTGCTAGGGCTTATCCTTTTGTCGCCTCTTGGCCTCTTTTCTCCCATGCACTGTACTTCTCCTGGATAGTCTGCCACAATCAGGTCCTGTTGCAATCCATCTTTGCTCCCTCCCCTATCTCCTGCTCGCCCCCTTTTCTCCAACCTTCAGGTGTTTACTTGTGATGCATCAATTTCTCAGCTGCCGTTTTTGTCACTCAGGGCCCTCTTTCTTGACTCCTGGGTGGCCGTTCAATTGTTTTCTGGGAGAGGCTTTAGGGACCTCCTCTCCAGTCACCATCTTGCCCTCCTCCACACCGTTAGTTTAAAATAACTACCACAGCATAAAGTAAGATAATGTTGAAGTGGGGAGGAAGGGAGCGAGATCGAGAGATCAATCCAAAATGTATTTCTGGCAGATGGATTAATGCAAATTTTTCTGTGTACAGAGCTAAATATTTCCTTTGATTATATGTGCATAAAACACAATTAAGATTTGCACGTGTTTTTGGCAAGGGAGCCTTTGAGACATGAAAGCCATTTGTGCTTTCAAAAACACCTTAATTTCCCATTTTTCCTTCAGTTTGTCATTAACAAACAATATAAATTATACATTTATCAAAAGTGACTATATACAGTTAACAAAACTTGAGTTCTTAGGATGGAAAGCATTGTTTCCTTAAGTAATCAAGGACCAGATTAAAAGGGAAGTGTATCTTAAAAAAACACAGGATCTTTCTTTCCTAGACAAAAATCTTTTTGTAATATCTTATATGAAGCACAACAATGCAGGGAAACTTTTGTCTTTAAAAAAGTGGAAACAAAATGAACTTCTTCTACATCACCTTACTGATGATATTTAAATTTATTACTTAAATTTATTCTAATCTTATTCAGCTGACCATATATAATATTTCCTCTCCCAACTTATCTTCTCAAACCTATGACTTTCCACTTTATAGTCAGATTTTGCCAATTTTGTGTTTTCCATTCTAAAACAAGCTTCACTTTAGAAAAAACTTAATTGTCTTTACTTCAAAACTACATCTCCATATGGCAAACCATTTAAAAAAAAACACAACAACAATCATAAAGTTGTTTTTTCTTTAAAAGAAACAACAATCTTTCAAACGTCTTTTTATACCCAAGAACATAACCAGATTTTCTTTGATACAGATTTTTCTATTATTTTTTATTTCTGTGGCTTTAATTATATATTAGAATTCCTAAGTTTGAGAAAACCTTTATTTTCTAGTGAAAACGTTTATAAGAAGCATTGTGATGGTCTGTCATACAAGTTTTCTTTAGATTGACACATCTATGAAGACATTCAATCACTTCTAGAAATACATTTTATAACATCACAAAAAAAATGTTTAAAGTTTTAGAAGACATAGTTTGCAGTCACAAGGCCTGTGTGTTTGGCATATCAAACACTGAATATTCAATAAATCAGAAATGGGAATAAGAAATGACTCTTCAAAATGCTGCCATAGGAAGATGACAGGAGCTTTCTAGTTTTCTCCCATTCTTCTTAGCTGCGCCTTCAAGCACAGGTGTGTTTTATTACAGAGCAGGGGCAGGGAGGGGGATGGGGGAGGGGTGGGTTCTAAACAAGAGTGTGAAATTGCCAACTCTTCCACAGGTTAACCCAAAATTCATACAGAAATCCTCACTCTTCACTACCTTACACCACAAATAAAAGCAGTACCCCAAGAATTTCCCACAATGAGCCCTTTCTCTGTTGGGTCCTCTGAAGACCGATAGTCCCTCCCCAATCCCTCAGCAGAGTTTGTGCACTGGCAGCTTCTTCTCAGTCTCCCCACTGTGTCCATGCTTCCAAAGTAGACACTGAGAAAAAGCAGGTGCAAAAGGGGGTCCTGCTTTGTCCCCAATGCAACAACAACTCCAACGTGAATACTGAGGTAAACCCCATTCCCTCAGAAGATAGGCCTCCACAGGCCAAGCGACAGCATGGCTACTCTCTTTCCCACTCTCACAAGAGGCTCATTGCTCACCCCTGGCTCCCACAATGGGCATGACACTTGCCACTCAACACTGATTCTCACAAGGAGCACAAAGCTCCCCAGCTCCCAGCTTCCCTGGCTCTCACAAGGGGCTCAGCCTCCTTTTTGGCTCCACACTTGCTCTCATGGGAGACTAATGGCTCATCCCCCAACCTTGTGACCGGCCAGATGTCCCTGGCTCACGACTCAACCCTGGCCCCCATGCGAGGCAGGAGAGGTTCTCACAAAAAGCGAGAGGCGCAGGGCTCCTCACCAGTTCTCACGAGAGGTGGGAGGTAGAGGTGCGCCGCACAAGGTGTTAGGCTCTAGGCATGCAGCTGGTGGTTGGCGCTCAGCTCTCACAAGAGGCTCTTTCCTGGCTTGCTTAATGCCCTGGGAAAATGGTCCCACTGGAAGTGCTCATTTCAATGGGTCCTGGAGGAAGTGTACATGGGAAACGAGTTCAGGGGAAGTACTCACAGGACGCAGCATAGAGAGAGTGCTCAGGAGAGAACTCAGCCAGCTGATATGCAACCTTATTCCAGGCACGCACCCCCTTCCTCACACACTGGCTGAAGCTGGGATGTAGAACATACCTCCAAGTTTCACAATGTCCCTTATGCCGGGCACCCATGTGCCACTCATATATAGGCTGGCTGGCTGGAGCTGCGATGGAGAAAACTCATTCAGGTCTATCCTACCCTTTTCACAGAGCATGCCTCCTTGTCCTTCACATGCGGTCTGCAGCCAGCATGGAGAAATGGCCTCAAGAATTCCATTCACCCCAGGACCACCTCTGCTCTCCATACACCCTGGCAGAAGCCATAAGTCAGATTTGCCTGCAGGTCTCATTTGGCCCATTTTCCCAAGTACCCTCTCTGCTCCTCACAAGCTGGATAGACCTGGGATGGACAATATGCATCCAGGTTATTTTCAGCATTTACCCTTGTGCCCCTTACATGCCAAACAACACACACATAAGCTCTGAAAATAAAGGCACATTTCTAAGGACTCCTGTGGGCTAACTACACTCAAACTTGGAAAGAGAGAGCCCAGCAGTCATTTCCACACAGGGGTCTTTCCATGCAAACTGCAACAAGGAAGAAGCTTGCACTAACCCGCCAGCCTCCTACATGGAACTGCCTCTGGGGCATGTCTGTCAAGGGCAGAACAGACAGGGCAGGACCAGACTGAAGATGGTGAAACACTGCAGAGCAGAGCTGTCCACCCAGAGAAGGAACTTGCTCAAGGGTCACCTCACCCAAGGGCCATGATGCTCCATGATTTGGCTGTAACACCACTGACCTGCTCTGCAGCTGTGCTCTTCTCACAGCCCTCCTGTATCTCAACTAAGCTGCTTTCACTAAATAAAGTTTTCATCATCAGTTCACCCCAACTTGAGGATTTCTGTTGGCATTGAATTGAAGCCAGTGATTTTCAGTTGACAGACACCAGATGATTGAGCCAGATTGAGCCAGATTCAGGACCCTAACCACAGACCCTGGATACTGGAACCTGAACTTTGGACTGGACCTGACAAGTGAAGCTGGGCCAACGTCATGGGACTTGGACCCTGGAGCAAACTCCCAACACCAAGTTGTGCCACAGTCTCAAAGGTGAGATGCCAGACACCAGATGCCAGAGCCTGGCATGGGATGCCAGTCCATAGATGCTAGATTCCTGACACCAAACCCTGCAGCCAGAGCTGGACTTGGGTCCCTGACATAGACCCCAGAGATAACGCTGAACATACCAGACCCTGAACCCCAGAAACCAGGTGCAGTGCCAGACTACAAACTAAACCCTGGTGCACAGGACGTGGACACAGACCACAAAGCCATATTCAAAATGCAAGAGACAGGCTACAGAGTGGAACCCAGACACCAGACCCTTGTGTTCAGATGACAAAAGGCAACAAAGCTGAACCACAGACTCCAGATCCAGAACCTTTAAATGGACCTCTGACTTATAGCCAGACACCAGGGCCTGAGCAGGACCCCTGACCATGAACCCTGGACCCTAATCTCCAACCCTGACCCTTATACCTAACACTCTAAATCCCAAACATATACCTGCGAACCTAGCCACCATTCAACATTTCACATACCTAAACATAAAACACTGGTGTGCAATACACTATGAGATTTAATACAGCACAAGAGAAAAGGAGACAATCAAGAGACACAGCAGATATCAGACAAATGAGGCTGATGCCAGTGAAACCAAGTATATTGCAGGGTTAGGACCTGTTTGTTTAGATTTTTCTCTAGACAGTAATGCACAGAAATACCCCACTACTCAATAGGAACATTGAATAACTGATCCTATTGGTCTAGGTTCTCATAAGGCCCAAAGGAAAAAAGACTGATGTTTCTTCTGTTTTGGATATTCTCTTATCTAAGAGTTCAAATTAGTGTCTAATTTGTTAAATACACTAGAAATTATATCAGTTTCATGATTTACAACAGTGGAAGAAACTACAGAATTCTGAAAGTAAAATCATTAAAATTTAGATTATCTTCACAGATGTTAATGTAAAAAGTGTACCATTTTCCAAGTCCAAATACAATACCCCATGTTTCCTAATAACTGCATGGGGTTCAATATTGACTATTTTTATGAGCATAACATGGAAAGATTGCAGATCAGTTCACGCTGTATATGTAACAGGTCATGATTTGCCCTTGTGGACTGAGATGTGTGTGGAATACCTGTATCAGTTACTGAAACCTATTTACCACAATGGAGGGATGAGGCCATATTACTGCATATGGGCCTTAATCTACAAATGTCCTGTCACCTACATGCAACTCTCTGTCCACATGACTAGCTTTTCAAATATGTTTATTTATTTATTTTTTTATATATTTTTTTAAAATTCATTTTTATTGTTAGCCTTTTGGGGTGACATCTGTTAGCAAGGATTACATAGGTTTCAGGCATACAATTCTACAGTGCAAATATGTTTATTTTTAAATTGTGTATGTTCTTAATCAGCCTGTCTTATTCAGATTGTATATGTCATTGTATCTGACAATCATGTAACCATAGTGTGATGAATAAGATTCCATTAACAAATTCCACTTTATACAAAATGACCATGCTGAGTGGGATGACCTATATCTCACACTAGTGGGTGTTTTCTCAATTTATAGGCTCTTTAAGACAGGTACATGTTTAATTAATTAAGGTGAATAAAGGTACCACTAAAGAAAAAATAAAATGAAAACTGAAATCAATACATTACCCATGAACATATCTGTTTATTATCATTATCAACTATTGTGTATAATACATGTTTGCTGCTGCTGTACTTCTAGACAACAGGCAACATGGGAGACTTGTCTACATCAGCATCACCACAGACATGTGAGGAATGCTCTGGGCTACATCAGGACAACTGTGACATCTCTAGGTGATAGAACATTTTCAGCTCTCTTTGAGTCTTT
This sequence comes from Lyroderma lyra, assembly GCA_004026885.1. Lineage (NCBI taxonomy): Eukaryota > Metazoa > Chordata > Mammalia > Chiroptera > Megadermatidae > Lyroderma > Lyroderma lyra. The sequence continues at coordinate 770 of PVJL010014993.1, read as the reverse complement.
TGGGATCATGGCCATATATGCTGTCTGACATTGACAGAAACTTCATTATGTGACACAGGGCTATATATACAGATGAATTAAACTGAATTAAGAACACAGAAATTAACATCCACTGTCTATGGTTGTTTGACAAGGGTCAACAACATTAATTAACATAAAGAGTCTTTTCAAAAACTAGTGCTGGGTAACTTAATAACCAACTGCAGAGAAATAAAACTGGACCCTTACACTTCATCACAAAAGACTGACTCAAGATAAAAAGATAAAAGGCTTAAATGTAGGAGTTTAAATTAAAAACTCTACAAAAAACATTGTGATGAAACTTCATGATGTTGGATTTAGCAATGGTTCATCAATCTGATACCAAAGCACAACAAAATAAATGACAAATGAGATTTTCTCAATATTAAAAACTATTGTGCATCAAAACAAGCTATCTGGAAAGTGAAAAGACAGCCTACAGAGTCAAAGGAAATAGGTGCACATTACATAATGTATCTGATAACAGTCTGTGGTTCAGAATATATAAAAAAATTTACCAATCATCAACAGAAGGTGAACAAGTAATTTTGGAAGCAGACTAACAGGACTTTCTCCAGAGAGGACATAGAGGTTGTCAACAGGCACACTTAAAGATGTTAAACGTCATTAGTCATGATGGAAATGCAAGTTAAACCCACAGTATAACACCCCCTTTACACACACTGAAATGGCTATAATTTAGAAAATGAACAATTGTTGACAAAAATGCAAAGAATTTGGAAACATAA
>PVJL010014992.1:0-25943 GCA_004026885.1 Lyroderma lyra | reverse complement strand
CACACACACACTCACACACACGCGCACACACATACACAGGCACTCTCACACGTGCACACACACACGCACTCACACACACACGCATGCACACACACACACACACACACACACACTGTGATAGAATTATACTGCTGGCAGTGCTCTCGGAGGTCACACGGAGACCAAGGTCCACAAGGAGAAGGGACTGGATGTGGTTGGCGTGATGCAGGTGTAGGCTGACAACACCCACCACCCACCCAGGGTCCTGAGCGGCCCCAGGAACGAGCACTGCGAGGGAACCCTCCACGTGCAGCGGGTGGATGCTCAAAAGACGGCTCGCAATGGGCCGGGCCTCACCCGCAGGGAGACGAGGGGGCACCACCCCTGATCCTCCGACTGAGCACGACTTTCACTGAGCGCTTACGGCGTGGCAACTTGGGAAATTGCAGGGGGATGGAAGACAGAGTGCTTGCTTCGGAGGGGTCACAGTCAAGTCTCAAAGCTCTGAATGGGGCCCAACATGATAAAATCGCTGGCAAGAGACCCGTCCCAATGTCAGATCCAGCTCTGCCGGGGACCAACAGTCTGGTCCTGGGCGGCACCCCGATGCTCAGAGGGGCGCGGGCCTCCCCACCCCCAGCCACAACTCCCTCCCAGGCCCCACCAGAGCGGCCTCTGTGCCCAGAGGAGCCAAGGGCCTCCATGAGGGCCTCCGTGGGGTCTCCGTGGAGTCCCTCTGGGGTCCCCGTGCACCCCAGTCCACTTCAGCTCCAATCAGCTGCCAAGCACGTTCTGTTCCTACTACGTACGTGCCGGACACGAGAAGCACTCACGGGGCCCCCGGATTTGAAGACGCAGCTCCCCGCAGCAGAGTGAGGGAAGCCCGTAAAACAGGGCGCAGGAGTCTTTTCAAGGCCACGTTCAGCAAAGGCAAACTCGTGGCCCTTCTTCAATGCTTCCATTACGCTGAAATCACGCATTCTCACGCCGCTTCTCTTACTCCTTGGCAACAGCGAGAGATGGAGAGGGAAGGGCAGGGAGCCTCCCTTCGGACGGAGGTGGCTGGACAGTCACACACTGTACGTGCAAGCAACGCTTCCACTTACATTTGGGGGCAGAAAACGGGGTGCGGCGCTTCCTGCACTGAGGCGAGTTACTTCAGGGGGAGTCAGTGCGCTCGAGGTGCAGTCAGAAGAGCACCAGACGGTGTTTCTACGACCTGCCCCAAACCACTTACAAGCCCAAGTGTAGAGGAAAAGATCCCCATACCCGTCCACATGCCTGTACCAACGCACCTTGTGCACGGACAGCACTGCATGAATCTAAATTAGCATTGAGACGTGTAAATCAAACCGAAATGTGGGTCCACGGGCTTCCTTTAGCTACCACTACAGTGATGCACTGTTTCTGCACACAAGGCATAGTCGCCAGCGTGGCATGGCGGTGACGGTCACGGGCAGTGTCGTGGGGTAGAACGCGTCCACAAGGCTGGCTTTAAATCGCCACCAGCCTGCCCACTAGCTGGGCAATCACGCTCAGAGATGCGCATTGGCCCCTGTGTGCCCCACGTGGTGTTTGGAAATTAGTGAGTGGGCTGCCTTGTCCACCGCTGATCCCTGTGCCCAAAGCAGCTTGTGTGTTTGGGGACTCCATGGGTGGCCTCTAGTCGTGTGCCTAGAACATAGCAGGCTCTCAAAAGCCACAAAGGCTCACAGCCACTGATTGTCACCTTGTCCTGGGTGCTGCTATAAGAGCATCTAGGAGCTATCTCACTGGATCCCAAGAACTGCCCCCCCGCCCATTTTACAGGAGAGAAGGACGCAGAGGGTAGTTAACGCCCCCAAGGCCGAGTGAGTGGGTGCGGTGTGGGCGGGCGGTGGGCAATTACACGTATTACTAATGCCTAAAGGCCGCCTGGCCCTCAGGCCACTGCCCTGGCTACTGCCATCCCTTAGTGAGGGCAGGAGTCCGCTCTCCCAGAGCGCACAGAGCTGCCCACCCCCTGCACCCCCACATTCAACCACGCACGGACCTCCGGGTAACATACAAAGTAAAATGCTGAGTGCTAGGGCCCCACCTGGATGATACAGCCCAGGAGACGGTCCAAGAAACTTACAAGGTCACGTCCACCTGTCCACAATGCTGAGGTGCATGTGTCCCAGAATGTCCCATGGGCTTCGTCTGCCCGAACCCCCAATGCCCACGTCTGTTCTTTACTGTTTCCCTGTGTAGGTAGATGGGAACACACAAAGGGGGACCAAAACAAAACCCAGAATTTATTTATAAAAATGTGTATTTATCCTCACCTGTTAAACTCGGTCACCTTCAAAGGGCCCCGTGCTGGATGCAGTACACAGGTAGGACGCCTTTTCCTCTGCTCAGAGCAGTTTGTGAGCTCATGGATTTTGATGCCTTTTGGTGCTTCTGCCCTTGGTGCTTCACCTCTTCCACATCGGCTACGCGTTTCCCTTTGAGGACTTGTTTCATCTGGGGGTGGGGGGGAGTCTCTCGGGGTGAGATGGGTAAATAGGGCGGGCGGGTCACAGGGTCAGGCCGCTTTTGCTCAAAAACTGAACGCTCAGCATGGCGTGGGCAGGCAGGTTGTCACGCCGCACGTTGTCTGTATAAATCACCCATCGTGAAATGGGCGAGCACATGGGAAGAATCACCAAAATCCATTCACAGAAGCCGCCCGCAGCCCCTCCCAGCCGCGCCCGCTGGTGCCCGGATGCAGACGGGCCCCCAGAACACGCACCCGGCGGGGGGAGCCTGTGCTACGGGGGGCCCGCCCTCCAGGGGACAATTGCGGCCTTATGTGGGTCCCCCCTCCTAGTGATGGAGGTTTTCCAATCGAGTTCAAACTCCAGTCAATGATGGCTGCCCACGGAGCGTGCACCCGGCGCCGTGAAAGGAGCCCCGGCCGTCCAAGTCCCTGACGACCCTCTGATACGACGGGGTGTAAGCTTCCCCGTTTTAAAGACGAGGCGAGCGCCTCGGAGAGGCCACAGTCCCGGCGCAACGAGCTGCTGAGGATTTGCACTCGGAGTCTGCCTTCAGTCGGGTGCCTCTCCCGGGCTCTCAGCTGTCACCACGTGGCCGTGTGCACACGTGAACGTCGCTTCCAGCCCTCGGAGCCTCCCACCTGCTCGAGGCCCGACTCCCCGCCATGGAGACGGGGCGTGTGCATCGCGCTCCGGAGAGCTGTGTCCACGTTCATGAGGACGAAGCCTCTAGTGGCAGCTCCCAGCAGGGGCCAGCAGCACCAGGGTCACCTGGGACCTTCCTAAAAACGCAGGTCCTCAGGCCGCGCTCCCTGAATCAGAAACTTGGGGGTTGGAGGCTTCTGTGCTTAAACACGCCGTCCTGGGGCTCTGGCGCCGGTTCAGGGTTGAGCACCTTGGCTTTGAGCATCACGCCCGAGAACGCGAGCTTTGGAGCTGGAGGCCTCTGAACCCAGCGCTCGCCCCACGCCTCCCCCCTGCGTCACGGCGAGGGGGACGGAGAGGAGAGACGTAACATGGGAACTAGGTGGCAGGGGACAGGAGGGAGGTGGACAGAATGCTGTCCCCACTTGGGAGAGATCACAGCACGGGGGACCGGGGAATCACAGAGGCGGCCACGGGCCCTGCCATCGGGCTGCTCGGGCTGTGGTGGCAGAGAAACATAGAAAGAATGCTGAACGGGTTGTAAGTCACTGTGTCGGGGGCCGGGGCCGAATCGGTGCGGGCCCTACAGGAGGACAGGGGAGGCCAGGCCTCAGGGAGGCCACGGGTCTGTGCGAGCTGACGCTCTGGTGAGTGACAATCCGGGTTCCAAGCGCGTCCTCACGTTCCAAGGGCAAGTCCTTTGCCGTTCTCGGCCGCGCAGTTGCACACAGTGTGGCTCGCACTTTGCACACTCAGGTCCTTCTTAATGCATCACCTCGCTGGCTGCCCATGTTTTCCCTTCTGCCACCAACACCTGCGGCAAACGAATTCCCGGGGGACAAGGCACAGGTGGCTGGAACCTCTCGGGGCCCGTGAGGAGCACGCTCGTCCTTTGGCAGCGAGCTGGCCTGGCGTGTTCCAGGTCCTGGGCACCGTGTCAGGTACCAGGTCGCCCTCTCAGGAGCGGGGGCCCCGTGCAGGGAGTTTAAGAAGTCACGCCGTGCCCTGCTCTGGTTGTGTGAGTGTGGGCTCCACGGACAGCTGCCCGGTGATCCGAGGAGGGCCCCGGTGCCCACACTCACTGGGGAGCCGTCGCTACCTCTAACTCAGACTCCTGCATCCCAGTGCCCCCTCTCCAAGCCGTCACAGGAACTCCTGCGTTGCTTTTCTGAGGTGCAACTCCAAGCACCCTCTGCGCACGGCCTTGCAAAGCTCCGCACACCTGCAGGCCGACACGGCCCCTCTGGCTTATCCCTCCAGCTCCCCCATGCCTGCACACACTGGGTATCCCCAAACCTTAGCTCCCACAGCCCCCTGGTGCAAACCCTTCCCCTCCATCCACAGGAAGGAAGGGGCCCCCCGTCAGACAGGCCGGGTGTGAAAGGGGCCCCAACTCCTCTGGGACTCAACTGGGCCTGCGTCAACCCATTTGCAAAGTGCCAGGCCCAAACCATGGTCCCCCTGGGCAGTAACAGTGTACAGGTGCCCTAAAATTGATAGAAGGTCCTGCCCACCACACGAAATGACTGGTGTAAAGTGCCCATTGCCCACCCCCGTGCGTTCCGTCCGAGGGAGGAATGAACTCAGGGACTAAGTCCGTGTTCATTTCTCTCGGGTTTATATTTAAGATGACTTCAGCGGCACTTTAAAATAGACATGCCGGTTGTCTTCCAAAGCCTAGAGAGTTCTATTCTGACGTGGTCTTTCCGTCTTGGGGACAGAGCCGAAGGTGAGCCACAGAACCGAACCAGGTCTGGGAAGGGGGGCCGGCGGGGTGGGTCACCCTGGCCCTTTCCCGAGGGTTTTGCTGCTGAAATCTGGCCCCGCCGTGGGTGCCGGGGAGACCCAGAGGGGCCCACGGGCGCCACCCCCAGGGATGACGGGGCATCGGTCTCCTCACCCGGAGCCTGACCCTGGAGACAGGGACAGGAATAACACCCTGTGCCAACCGGGTTCCCACCGAGAGCGCACCTGCCCCGCCTCCCCAGTCTCCCAGGTGGCACGGGGCGGGGGAGTTCAGTTTATGCCCCTTAGAAATTCTAAACCATTCAATTATTACGAAGCATTAGACATGCAAAATCATGTGGAAGCTAATCACCTCTCTGTAATGAGCCGTAACCGTGAACAACCCCAAACCTCCGGAGGTCGGCCCCGCCCGGCCTGGCTCCCGCGCGTTGCCCCACCGCACGGGGACACCTGCCCACCTGGGGCAGGACGCGGGGGTGCTGCAGCCGACCGGACGCCGGGGCGCGCCTGCTCACCTCCCCGCGGGCGGCCATTTGCATTTTGCTAACTCGTGGGCCTTGCCTGAGCACGGGGGCAACACGGAGAAACCCCCGTGACGTTTGCTGGCAGCACCTCTCATCAATCACCCGGCTGTCGCGCTGCAGAGTGTTCACTCAGGAGCGTGTCAGCGGCCGGTGCCCACATCGGCGCCGTGGCGCCCGGGACGCCTCCCCAGGCCCCGGCCCCCGCTTGGGCCTTCCTCGGGCCCACGAGCTCTGCCGGAGGGACCAGCCATGCCCCGCGCTGCCGTGACTCCCTCTGCTAATTCCCCCGGCTCGCACTGACGCACGGAGAGGCCGGGGGTGCAGGGTCCCCGAGGATCTGGCATGTGGCTGAGCGTCATCGCTTGGCGGGCAGCGCTGCTCGGTGCAGACGCAGGGAGCTCACGGTGCTCGGACACCACACGGGATTTGGGGTGAGACAAACCTGGCTCCGCCTGCTGCTTGCTTAGGCAAGTCCCCCCACTCTGCCGACCTTTAGCTGCACCTGCACAGTGGGGGCAGCCGGCCAGCTGGAGTCCGGCCTTGCTCAGTAGCCCCAAAAGGTACGTTTTCCTCCCCCAGAACCACTCCACCCAGGGGCCCAAAGACCTTAATTCTGCCTCCCGGGGTCTGAAAACGTGGGACCTGCTTCCTGCAGCCCTAACGGCCGCTACGTCTCCGAGGTCGGAGAAAGGACGGGAGCCCAGTTTCAAAGCTCAGGTTCTCTCTGGGAGCCCGGCGGGCGTGTGCCCCGAGCTCCAGGACCCCGGGCGCTGCCGCCTCCCGTCGTGGCCACACGCACGGTCGCAAACACATGTCATTTCCAGTTCACGCACCATGAGCTGCGAGGCCGGGGAGCCTCTCGGGGCCTTAATCAAAGGGCAACGTGCGAGGGAAGAGGCCGGGTGTTGACAGGGTCAAGAGGAGCTCTGGGGCCCCGGATGCCGGCCTGCTCCTAACTGCCTGACGCACTGTTCCTCTCCGCAGAAGCTCGGGCGACGGGAGGGGTGCCAAGAGCTCACCGCCAGGGCTCTGGGGCCGCCGGTGCACTGCCACCACCCGCAGGCCAGGGGCACGTCACGGGGCCCTCTGTACCCCGTCTCCTCATCTGTAAACTTGCAACACCACCAGCTACCCCACGGGATCATTTTGAATATTAAAAGTGGGGCGCAGAAGGCAGCGGCGTGAGCTGGACCAAGTCGGGCTCATGGGCTGCGGTCTCCCGGTTACCGACCTCTCCCGGCTTCACGGTTCCGTGCCCCGCGTCCCCGCCGCCAGCCAGGCCTCGTAAATATTTACACCCAGCGTGTGTTGCGATGCTCAGTTAATGGCTCCTGTGACGCACTTCGAGGGCCTCGGAGGAGAGGGACGAGGCCGGGGCCGGGAAGTCACAGGCACAAACAAGGCAGCTCGCAGAGGCGGCTCCTCCGGAGCCTCCCGTCACTCGGGGCCTCTCGGACCGACGCTCAGAATCGGGGACAAGGTGCTTCCACAGGCACACCCCCGAGGGGGCGTGGGGCGGCCAGGCACAGACCCCACGGGAATGTGACAAAGACGTGTTCAGATAGCTCACCGCCGAGGGAAAGCACACGGCCCCAAACCATCTGACAACCACGACGACGACAATTCAATCTCGCTAGTCATCAAGGGAGTGAGGCAGGGACCGCCAGGGAGCACGTGCCACGTGGGCAGAGCTGTTGGAAAGGATGGATTTCGTGCTGGTGAGATACAGGGAGATGGTCACTTGGCCCCCGTGCATTAGGATATCAGTTGAGGCCGCTCATCCGGAAGGCTCCAGGTGACATCTCCCAAGGGCTCGGAAGGCCCGTGTGACTTGACTCCTTCGGTGCATTTGATGAAGCCTCTCCATGGAGATATTCAGCCTTGAGATTAGAAATGCAGACCTGGATACAAACGGCAATGCTGTTAACATAGTAAAAGCACCAGCCAGAACCTGAATGTCCCCTCCAAAATTCACACGGCCGGTATATATGTTTCGAATAACAGCGACACGTGCACGATGCTCTTCTTAACGCCAGGCCCCCACACATGCTTTGACACTGTGTTCACGCAGACGTATTGAGACGTGCGCACACGTCCTCACTCACATGTGACAAGGACAAATGCCAGCTCTGGTGTTGATGGCTATTTACTTCTGCCTGCATTGCCCTGTCTCCTACATTCTCTGTCATGAGATGTTCCTTTAGGTCTAGGGCGACACAAACATCGAGAAACAGGCTGACCCGTGAAGTGGCCCTTGATGGCCGCCCACCCCGCCCAAGGAGGCCTGTGAACTACGTGCAGCCGACACTGACCTTGGTTCTCTTTTCTGCCCTTAGGTCATGGCCGCGAATCGACAGTGCCACAGGTGAGTGGGGGGCCCTCTGTCCCCCGCACCCCGAGGGTGTCAGCCTGGGTCTGTTAGACTGTTCCTGTCACCCTCTTCTTTCCTTCCCGATAAAGCCCTGCAGGCCTGCCCGAAATGACACACGTTCCTCAGGGTCTTTCCCTCTGGTCACTGCCAGGGTACCCCCTGGCCCACACCTTGCAGGAGCACTGAAGCTGGTAGGCCTCCTGCCTGTCAGCTGCGTCACCTGCGATGGCACCCAGGTCCCCCAGGGCCCGAGTCCCTTCATGAGGAACATGGGTGGAAGTCTGCCTAAGGACCAGTATTGTGGTTACTCATTAGTGTTTGTCCAACAAAACTGTTCATGACGGTGCCCCCCAAAATCCGCGTGGCGTGGATGAGGTCAGAAAGCGCCCTCTGTGCCTCTCCAGGACCGTCCCTGGTGCTGGGCATTTCATCGGAGCCCCTTCGAGGGCGACGAGGGGGACGTACGAATCATCTCGGGTCACGCCTCCTTCCAGGAAAGGGCCATGGAACGTCCCTACAAAGCTTGTAGCTAGAAACGGTGACCGGAGGAAGTGGGCAAAGCAGTGACAGACTCATAGGGCGTGATGGACTCGGCCCATGAATGCAAAAGGTTGCTGACAGCACGTGATGGAGCGTCTGCCCAGCACCCAGCAAGCCCCACGTGCCGGCAATACGGGGAAAATAAAGTAAAAACTGCAAGTGTGAGTCTAAACAGGGGGCAAGCACCCAGCTCTGCCCCCTCCTCCAGGACACGTGTTTACCAAGCTTCCCGGCCATGGCCTCGCAAAGGCTGTGTTCTCTCAAGGCAGATGCTTCCAAACGGGACTAGAGTCATTGCTGTCAAAGGTCCCCCTCCACCAGCATGCCACCTCCCACCCCAGCCGTCCTTCCACTTTGAGTCCTGTAGAAAACCCCAAGGAGCAGCGTCACTGAGAACGAAGCTGCTGACCTGACGCCATGGCCGGTGCATAAACCCCAGCACCTGCCCATGTGGGTCTTTGACCTTGGCCTCCACCTGCGCTGAGGGAGAGACAAACTGACAGCTTTTCTATTTCATTAACAACATTCTAGAGGCACAAGCAGGGAAAAGAAACCACATCAACCCCCCCCCCAAAAAAAAGTCAAGTTTCTGCAAATCAAAACAGGGTCCCTGAGAGCACCTGCCCGGCCGGCCCACAATCCCGCGAGTCCATTACCGGCCGAAAATACCGGCAGCCAGCCGCGCCGCCCACCTGCGCGTGCCTCCAGCTCACCGCAGCTGTCAGCTCCGCTGCAACAGCCCTGACATCACCGAGGATGCACGCGGTGATTGACAGGAGAGGCTGCTCATCACGGTGACAGCTGTAACGTTCCCAGACACTAGATGTCTAGATACTGCAATTGTCTTTGCCGTGGAGTTCGTTAAAAATACGGTGAGGCATCCGTGAGGATACGAGGTAGCCATTACAGACGACGACGTGGAAGCGTGGCCGTTGTAGGAGAGAGCAGGCAGGGGAGTGTGCACCGTGCGAGCGCCCCGCACGGCAGTGTGCGTGCGTGTGTGCGTGCGCTGCGGTATTTATAGTCATTATCTTGGGATGGGGACATTCGGGTGATTTGTTGTTCTTGTTGCTTACCCGTATCTTATACTTTTTTCTATAGGAGCATATTTTTTATATAGGAAAAACAATCTCTCTAGCATATATTTCTATATGCTAAAAACAATATATCCAAAAATATATATATTCCAAGCCTGGAGAAGACAACACGTCTTCAAGCTTGACAGTCTGTCAATAGCAATACCTTCTGTGAGGCTGGTCCCATAAGATAAACTCGGGAGTTCTTCTCCTTCCACGGGACAAAGACTGAAATTGGGGCGGACAGCCCCACTTAGAGAGCGGCTCCTCTGACTTGAGCTGCACACGCTGTTAAAAACCTGGGTAACGACGATACGTATTGGGGTGATTCAATTAAACAGACGAGAAATTTCACTTTGACCCCAAACCTTTGTTTGGTTTTGGTTTTTCAGTTTTCTAAGGAAAGAAGGCTTGGAGGTTGGTTTTTCCCACTTTAAAAGAAAATTTAATACGGATTTTAGAACGAGAGGACGGCAAGGCCCGTAGGTAATGTGCGAGCCGCGGAGGCCCCCTGCTGGCGCTTTGGAGCTATTGCAACTCCTGCCTTAATTTCGCAGAAGCTGCTTCTCCCCGAGCTGTTGGGGGACTTGGTGGACAGAAACAATTGAAATTGAAACATTGACAGTTGAATCACTGGGAAAAGGGGTTCTCCCAGTTCTTCTAAGCACAAGCCAGGATCTCAAATCACCCAAGATTGATAAGCTCGAGGATGAAGAACTGCCTTTAAAATTCATTGCATATCAGAATCACAGCAGTGAAAAGGCATGTCCGCAAGCCCGTAGCAGGGTTTCTGCGTCGACAGGCCGGTGGTGAGACACAAGAATCCTTGCTTTTTACAAGGTAGTTGAAATGCAGGCAACTCTGGGGTGGCCTTTTGAGAATCATTGGCTGAAGCCGAAAGAGGAAGGAAGGAAGGAAGGTGGGGGCAGAGAGGGAGGAAGAACAGGAAAGGAAACCATTAAGCCTGTGCTCCCAAGGAGCTGCCGTCAAGTATCTGGATAACGAGCGTCTCAGAATATTTTATTGGAATTTTGGGAGACACCCCCCAAGAAACAGGAGGGGCGGCGGCTGCCTGACTTCTCACCACCCCTCTGTTCATCTATCCACCCATTCGGGACATCTACAATAGTTCTTCACGTGACAGATACTAGAACCAGCTTTGGGCACAGGTTTTTAGAAGAGAACATGAAGATGGAAGGCTCTGGGGATGAGCTCGTCTGAGATTGAGATGGTGCTTTCCAGGTGGGGCAATGATGACCAGGAACTACAGAAGGGAACTGAATTTTCGGGGGCCACCCAGTGAGAACGTGAAGCCTGTCCTCCCAGCTCACCTGTAAATGCTTCCCATGTAGCTGTTGCTGTGCGTTTGGACTATCTGTGCTTAGAATTTACAACTCATAATCTTCATGTCAGGAGACTGAGGTTCAGTGGATAAAACCAAAATGTCCAGAAGAGCTCAGTGACTGGGCTGGTAGAGATGATAGAAAGATTAGATAACAGGCACAATATATAATATACAATAGATACGTGTGTGTTTCTGTGTGTGTTCTGTCTCCATTTCTGTCTCTTTGTCTCTTCCCTCTTCTTTCTCTCCTTCCCAAATACAAGTCATAGAGTCAGGGCTCCTTGGCCATTATAATCCTTTACCCAAAGATAGTGAAAATGAGTATCAGGTTCATGCCTGCCTCTCCGATAGCCGTGGGTGGATGCCCACCTGAAGGTGGTATTCTATTCCATCACCGTGTGCTGAAGGTTGGGCTGATGTGCTGTCTCCAAATACCTTCAATTCCCTAAAACATAAAAATTAAGGAAGGCGGTGGCATGTAGAGGAAGGAACCGGGGCTGTGTGAGTCTGGCACGGCAACGGAACTCAGGGTGGGAGGGCGGATGTTTTAAACGATGCTGAAGCCAGGCCAAGACATAGAAATGCGTCTCATACCATGGTCCTCGACAGTCCCCGGTACAGGCTGGACATTTGCTCTGAGACTCTCAGCAGCCAAAGGAGGAGGGGAAATACAATCCCTTACAGGATTGGTGTTTCCCATTAAATCACAGCAAACCCATCGCCAAGAAGCACACAGCTTCTGGTCCTGAGACCTGCTGGAACCTTCTCACGTATGTGCTCATAAAGAGGGTGTGGTAAGAACATACCGGTCCTCACTGCAGACAACAGCATGAGACTGTACTGCAATTTAGGAAAATTAAGTCTATGAAGAAGCAAGAAACAACAGCCACCCAAACCCTGCAGCCACGTGAGCCGTCCCCGGGCGGTTTTGCCTAATCTGAGGATAAAATGGAAAACACAGAACACCAGTACCTGGACCAGCACCTGCAGTCCAACAAACTCCGAAAACACTATGAGATTTCTTTGCGACCATTTTTTAGCTGATCAGCTGTCATTAGTGTGAGTATTTTACATGTGGCCCAAGACAATTCTTCTTCCAGTGTGGCCCAGGGAAGCCACGAGGTTGGACACACCTGCCCTAGGTGCCCTTCAGGCAATCTTCCATAAAACACGCCCAAAGGAGGAAGAGGGGTGCTGAGAAGCTAAGGATGCGTGAATGGATATGGCCTCGCCCTCACACTCCGTACCTTGAGGACAGAGTAGGGACAGACCATTGCAAATGGGGGGGGCGGGCGAGGGGACAGAAACCTCTTCCCCACTGGGACGCTGCTGAGTCATGACTTTGGGTGCCATAGGTGTGGGGAGGGGCCTTCGGACACGGTCCTCTTTCTGTGACCAGGTTCACCCCCCATGGGAAGTGCGCCTTCTTAGCTGGGACTTGATGCTCTCTCGTCCTTCTCCATCGCCCCGAATGAGGAGTGCAGAGAGCACTTCCTCCTGAGCAGTTACCATCAGGAAAAATTAACTGAAAAGAGCACGAGGTTTCCGGAGACACGCCAGGGCCCCGTGGGCGTCCCCGTTTTGTGCTGACATGTCGCTCTGTTTTCCTCTGCAGGCCAGTACCAGACCATCCAGGAGCCTCCCCGGGACCACGTACGTCAGCCCCCTCCCTCACCTGTCCTCTCCCTCTTCGATAGTCACAAAACAAGTGGCTGTTTTCAAGGTGCTTGGTGAATTAAAAACAAAGAAAAACTTTTTTTCAAATGTATAATTTCCTGGCAAGGGAAATTGTATTTCAATTCCTGAGCATGAAAGTGTATCCCAATTCCTTAGCTATAAAATGGAGATAAAACGTTTCATTCGCACAGCCACTGCAAAGACTGAGTGACGTGAAAATGCCGACACATGGGGCTGGCACGTGTGCGATGAGCAAAGCCCTTCCAAACACTCCTGGTGGAATGTTACAGTGGAACGAACTTTCGGGAAAGCAATTTCACAATATCAACTAATCAAGAGAGAATTTTCCATTTTCTTTGGGCCAATAATTCTATGGTGGGGGATTTAAACTAGGAAACTCACCTAAAACTTGAATTAATATTTAAACATACTCATTTATTTTTTATAAATCTTAAGTGGAAACACACTGGAATCATGCTATTCAATAATGGAAAAATAATTGGATATATTATGACATATTCATTGTATGAAGCCATTAATAATATTCACAAATTCCAATGACTTAAGAAAATTTATAATAGAACTCAGATATTTAATATTTATTAATAATTTTATTGTTAAATTGTAAATGCATATAAGTTAAATAGTTTTAACTAATATCTATAGACAATAGATGGAATAGATTGGTTAGCTAGCTAGCTAGCTACATGTAAGATAGATAAATACATGGATAAAATCTGCTTGTAAAATCATTGGTTCTTTCCTGTTTGAAAGACTTAAGAACCTAATTAAAGCCATAGCTCTTCACCCCAACACACACACACACACACACACACACACTCTCTCTCTCTCTCTCTCTCTCTCTCTCTCAATCATAAACTATTGTATAATCTTGAGTTTTATGGGTAGAAAATACTGGACTTTCAGTTAAGAACCCCTGAGGTAGACAACAGAAGATAGCTAGTAGATAAGTTAATAGATAAGTAGATACAACTTGTTATAATTAAAACAAAGCTTTGTCTTTCTCTTTCTGGAAAGAAAGAAACCCAAATTCTTCTATTCAGTCCTTGGTGGTTACTGTTCCTCCTGCTGGTCCTACATGCCCTATGAAACCTCCAAAGGCTACTAGACAAAAAAGGTGGGGGGCTCTGCTCTCCCATCCCTGGTTCTGCCAGCACATCTGAGACTCCCCGAGTCTGCGCTGTGCGGAGACTTGGTGGTTGCCGTAACTGCCCATCTGTCAAAGCCCCAGAGGAGTCACGAGTCCCTGGCTCCGGCTCAGACCTCACTTGCGTGCATCTCTCTGGAGAAGTGCCACCTTTGCCAGGTCAATGGTGAAACCTCCCACCAGCTTTGCTTTGCTCCCAGCACTCTGCCCTCCTGATACTCAGCACGTGAACTAGAGGGAAGGGGCCTAATGTGTCCTGAGCTCCTGTCACAGGCAGACACCATGTAAAAGCTTGCATCAAATGAGCAGAGTTGCTTTAAGCTAAAGTGGAGCCCAGATAGGGCCTTCCAGATGGGGCCTGGTGAGTCCCCACTGTGCTATGCTGGTCTGGAAGTTAGACTCAGCATGTAACTAGCCTTTACCTTTATCAAACTGCTTTGACCGAGTGGGAAGAGAAAATGTCATACCCTCGTGGGCTTGGGGCTAGTAAGCAACTCTCCCAAATACATTAGGGAACTAGACTAGAGCTGAGACTCAAGCCTGTCTAATTCCAAGTCCTCCCACTATTAAAAAAAAATCAGTTCCTAGGTCTTTCGGCTCATACAATGAAATAAAGTACATGAAATACCTAGCACATGTAAAGTACTTAATTGAAATTTGTATAGTTATCATGTATCCTGCCACCTTGCTAAACTGTTTATTAGTTCTAATAGGGTTTTTTTAAGTGGGTTCCTTGGCATTTCCCCTAAAAGAGATCCACCTCCTGCATTTAAGGGCTGATAGGATTACATTGAGCCCACTCACGTAATCTGGGATCATCTCTTGATTTCAAAGACAGCTAATAGTAATCTTAACTACATCTGCAATGTCCCTTCACAACAGCACCTAGACAATTATTTGATTGAATAACGAAGGATAAAAATATTTGGAGACATCTTTAGAATTCTGCCTACCATAAGAATTTATCTGTCCTAGACCTCAGACTCTTAAATCTGCCATTCCCAGCTGGGAGACTATCTCCCTCCCTAGCTAGCCCTGTAACCTATAATCTTTATCATCCATGTACCTTCCTTTGACTCACCCGAATGGTCCCTCCTGCTTAGGGAAGGGACTTTGCTGCCATCCTGGATGGAGAAAAAGGCCACAGCAATGACGAATATGAAGACCCCGACCTTCGTGTGGCTGAGACGTGGCGGTCGATGAAAATCCTACCAGCCAGGCCGATAAGAGAATCTGAATACGCAGGTAATACGCAGGTAACAGTTGGGGGTCTAAAACCTGAAAATGCATACCCATGCTGCAATATCGCACAGTAGTAATGAAAGCTGCAGATTCGGAATTAAAGAACTCTAGGTTCAAGTCCTGCCTCCATGGCTTTCTAGATGTGTGGCCTTGAAAAGTCACTACAACTCATTTTCCCTATCTGAGAATTGGGTTCATAGCAATAGAGCTCACCCAGAGAGTTCTCTTGCAGATGCCACGTGTGACACATGTTGAGTTCCCACCGGAGGACTCCATACAGAGTCAGAGCTTGGCAACTATTGGTTATTCTTATCATGACGCTGCTCCTGAGTCCCGGGAACAACTGAGGAGCAAGGCAGAGGGCGGATGGGCAGAGGCATGGACAAAATGCTAAGACAGAGTATGCCCAGGGGAGAGCAGAGGGAAAGAGAAGACGTTTGAACTTGCCTGTGTCGTCCTGCAGGTAGCCAGCCCACGACTAGCCCTGGAGCGTGGCTTCAAAGCTCAACTTTTTAAGAGTCAGGAAGCCCTCAATGGACACCTCCCTGTGCCTCTTGGTAGTTGGGGCACACCCAGCCACTTCCACAAGCTCTCTAAGCCTGAGCCATAGCACTCTAAGAGAAAGTGGAAGACGAGTGATTTCTAAGGACCTTGCCCTCTGAAATGACTCCATGGAAGTCACCTTGTAAAGAAGGATGATTTTCCTTTATTGGTTCACTCAATAAGCATTTCCTGAGTGTCTACCGTGTGCCAGTTACCATGTTAGGTTCGATCGCGGGACACAAAGATAAACAGCATAATCCATATTCTCAGGAAGGTCACAAGCTAGTGTGTCACAAGCTAGAAAGGTCAACAGATAAATATAATAAACCGTGATAAGTGTATAATATACAAAGGAGATCTGGACGTGTGTGTGGGTCGGGGGGATCTGGGAAGACTTTCCCAGGGCATGACACAACCCAAGGCTTGAAGGATGAGCAGAATCCCCCAGGTGGGTAAGAACGAGGATGTTCAAGTTCAGTCTGCGGCATGCATGTGAATGGACCGAGGGGACCGATTTGTCTTCTCCAAGCCTCAGTGTCCTCATCTGTGAAGTGGAAGCAAAATTGCTTGTCTCATGCTTCTGCTGTGGTGATTCAATGAGTTTGCAGATGTGCAAATATTTTGAAAATTGTAATGTACTCTGTCCGTGGGAGATTTGACTTTAAAGGTTTCTCTTTTCACAGACACGCGCTATTTCAAGGCCATGGCGGACCATCCCTTTTCCTTAGATGCCGAGACTTCCATCCCCAGGGAGGGGCCAACTTGGAACACGTGGGTGAGACCGGAAGAAGTGAGTAAGGGCTTGACCTTGTAAACCGAACAGGTGTAGACACTTCCTAACCACCAGGAACTTGCCCACCTCTCACTCCCAAAGCATCGTGTTAGGTGATGAGTGGTCAAGCTCAGTGACATGCAGAGGGCCTGTCATGCATGACAGGTGGCGCCACGTGCCTGTGGAAGGCAGGAGAACCAGCACTTGCTGAGGATTTTCTGTGAGCCAGGCATCGGCTTTCACAGGCTCCTCATCCATAGCTGTCACCTCATTCTCCAGGAGGAGAATTTGAACTCAGCTCATCTGGATAATAACACACTATATATTGCCCAGATTCTAGGCCCCACATTGGTAACTGCTAGCTGGGTGGTGATAGGTCAGTCACAGAACCTCTCTGAGCCTCTTGGGGACCTCATTGAAGTCACAGAAGTAAAAATCCCTGCCATATTTCCCTTCAAGAATGTTTGGAGACTACAAAGATAATCTTAGGAAAATATCTTGTAAACGCAAATGCTCTAAACATATACGTAGACTTTATGTTTAATAACCATTTTGTTAATGTGTCATTTTCTTAACACACACCTGCATAACATGCAAATTAGGGACCCCTGGGGTTGCAGGGCTGTGGGTCATGATGTTTTGGTGCATTTCCTATCGACATTTCCCATGCTGACAGACAAGTATTGCATGCAAGCAAATTCTTGCTCTATAGTATATAGCTGGTTTTCTTTACTTTGCACATGAAATTCTGGTTAAAAAACAATTACCTGTGTGATAAGCATTAATAAGTGTAAATTTTATAGGTGCATTATATCCCCATTATAGAATTTTTAATACTTTTATTTAACCCTTGAGTGAAAACATTTTTTTTTGTGGTTATTTTGTATTAGTTTTAGGTGTACAGCGTAGGGGTTAGGCATTCATATGCAACCGATGCAGCGATCCCCCAGTTAGTCCAGCACCCCACTGGATCTTCAGGAATCTTTATGGAGGCCAGTTTTTATCTAGACCCTGGGTCGGTTCCAGCTGACCGAACCACTAAAGCACCGCCCATCTTTCCACTACTGAGCTTCCGCTTCGCAGGTGAGGAAACTGAGGCTCAAAAGGTTCAGCGATGGGCAACCTCTCACAGCCAGCCAGGGCGTCACAGCGAAGCCACACTCTCTGCTCCGTGGCTGTCCATGGTCTGGATCGTGTGCACTGATCCTCATAATAACTCAATGACATAAATTAAACTTTCTCCACGTTGTAAAGATAAAAAATTCCAAGGCTCATCATATGCTCAGCGCCTTTCCGAAGTTGTGATACACAGCGATAAGAGACAGGATTGGATCTCAAACCCAAGTATTTCTCTGCCAAATACACCCCAGGCCACTGCACTTGTCGTGGGCACAGCGGGACACGTATCTACCCATACCGGCAGGCTGCCAAGCATGCTCACACGGTGATTGCTATGAATGACGAGCCCAGGAGCATGTGCCTCTATGCCTGGGCGTCCCACCACACAGGAGGAGGATGGTAGATGGCGTCATCGTCACAGTTTAAGCAATAATTGTGCCCCATTGTCTTCTACAGGTGGACAGACCCGTTTCTAAGGACAGAAGACATCGCGTTAAAGGTAAAGTCAAGCCACAAAGTTTGACGTATAATTCTTTGCTTCCAAAAATCTTCCTGCATTTTTCTTTGTGGTCACCCATTTCCTAAAGTGACCTATTGAATTATCCTTCATGAAATAACTAATTTTAAAAACACTCTCACACACCTTCCGCCTTTTTATCATTTTACGTTATTGATGAAGAACCTGATGGTCAAAACTCATTCTGTGTTGTGCAGTTTGGGGAAAAAATTGTTTGAAAACATATGGATTGAATTTAAATATATAACTTAGTTGTTTCTCTAAGCGTACCCCCAGTAAAACCACAACAAGATAGAAATTGAATTTTCACATGTTGATTAATAGGGAAACAGATTTTGAAGCTTTAGGCAAAGCCACTCCATTTGGAGGCGAAGATTCAGGTAGGAGGCAGCGAGGACACACTCTATGGCGGGGCTGCGGGCGGCACGGGGGGGCAGCCGGGGAGGTCTCATTGCACCGTGCCCACTAGGAGCCCCCGTGCTCGCGTCGGCATCGCCTTGCGGTGTGAATTTTGAAAAGATGGCGCTCCCCTGATGTCTGTTCCCCCGTCATCTAAATATGCTGCCATCGCCTTCGGTGTCGCTCAGGCTGCATTCTGTAACCCAGGCCCAGCACTGCACTTGCTGTCACGGGAAGGTGTAGCCGTTAGGGTCCTAGGAGGACACAGGTAAACCAGGACCCTTTAAGGAAGTTGACTGACCCAGGAACTGTGTCCTGAGGCACGTGGGCACCGGGGGAAGAACAGGGACGGTCACAACCGGAGATAAAAGCTGCGACCACTCTCAGGTGCAGAGGAAGGAGGGCCCCGCTGCCAAACAGCCAGAAGCAGCACCCCTCCTTCAGAGGAGCAGGGACCATTGGCTGAGCGGACCTCACGAGGGGGAAGCCACGAGAACTCGAGGACTGTCCAGAAGAAACATCCAGTGACAAACGCCCCTGTTGCTCCTATGACAACACAGGGCTGGGCGCTCTCCGGACGGCCTCGCCTATGCCCAACCTCCCTCTGACCTCCTGGGACCTGCCAATGGCTGAATCTATCCGGAAACCAGTGGGCAGGCCCGCCCAGATGTGGTCGTACCTGTTGGTCCCCCAGATCGGGGAGTGGGTGCAGAAGGTGGAAGGGGGGCCTGGAGAAGCAAAGACAAGACGTCCGCAGCAAGCCGCGTGGGGAGGGACCAGGCCGAGCCGCTGAAGCCCCGCCCCGGCCCGGCCCGGCCGGGCGGCCCTACCGACCAGCTGTCACTTCCTCCCCTTTCAAACAGGAAGCATCGTGGAGGCAAGAAGCGGGGCACACGCCGGAAACGACAGCGTTCCTAGCACGTCCCGCATCTGTGGTCTGCGTGCTCCCAGATCTTCTTTCTATCCCATTCCCGAACCCCCCAAAAGCAGGGAGCGCTCCTATCCGTGCCGCTTCAGTCCCTACAGCAGGAGCGCCTTGAATGTTCACAGCCGCCCCCCATTAGCTGATGTAGTCGAGTCCTTCGAGACATCAGGTGAATGACAAAGTATTTTCCTGCCCCCTTCGCAGACAGCGAGGGACCAGAGGCACAGACGGGCCAGACCAGGCCACGGCCGTGTGATACACAAGGGTCCCGGGTTATAGCAGGGCCTTCCAGGTGTGCGTGGAGAAACGCCTTCTGGGAAGAAACCAGGCGGGAAGTGACTTCGTGAGTCCTTTCTTACAGTTCGCTGTAGACACCCACCTTTACTTCCCTGGTTGCAGAAGCATCTTCGGCCAAAGTTCTACCTACTGAAATTCTCACACTATTACGACAGTTCTGGTCCCAAGTTCCATGTTGGAGGGTTTTTCACCCACCACCACCGAGCAATTCTCAGACACCGACTTGGTGTCCTACCTGCAGACTCAATTCTGACACTA
The DNA here is from genome assembly GCA_004026885.1 of Lyroderma lyra. Taxonomy (NCBI): domain Eukaryota; kingdom Metazoa; phylum Chordata; class Mammalia; order Chiroptera; family Megadermatidae; genus Lyroderma; species Lyroderma lyra. The sequence continues at coordinate 6,299 of PVJL010014992.1, read as the reverse complement.
CCTCCCTGGGGGGAGACCCTCAGAAGTTGCACAGGTGAAGGGCTCAGTCCTGCAAGACTGCACCCCCTCCCCTTCAGACGCCGGTCTCAATTCCAGATTGTCACCTGTGCCGTGGATTTGAGGTTCCCACCATCCCCTCCTTGGGTCCATGTGCTGGAGCAGCTCCCAGAACTCAGAGAAACATTTGACTTCCACGACTGCCAGTTTACTATAAAAGGTTACGACTCAGGACGGCCAGATGGAAGAGACGCTCAGGGCAAGGTGGGGGGAGGGGGGCGTCCATGCTTCCTGAACCTCCACATGTTCGCAAACCTGCACTCTCTCCAAACTCCGTCCTCTGGGATTCTCACGGAGGCTTCGCTGCATGGACAAGAGTGACTGAGTCATTGACCACGGGGCTGAACTCCATCTCCTCCCCTCCCCACTTGCCAACTCTGAATCCACCAGCCTCTGTCCTTGGGTGGGGTCTGAAACTCACCTCATTAACATAACAAAAGCCACCATTATAGCTCTCCTGGCTCAGGAAATTCCAGGGGTTTTAGGTCCCAGAAACAGGGACAAAGACCAAATACAAGAGCTGTCCCAAAAAACATCCCCCCGGAAATGCCCCTAGTTTTCATATTACATGGCTGGATACTTTCTGGACAGCCCTCATAAATCACAATATCACAGATCTATCCATGTAATCATCTACACTTTGCCGCATCTCACAAAGATATTGGAGTAGTTAACAAAATTTTGCATAGTAAAATAGAAAAAAATTAAAATAAAAGTCATAGAAAAAGTCTAGGTTCTACATAGACTATATGACAAAGATAACAGTCAGGATCCTCGGGCACATGTCACTACTTTTATGAAAATTAAGATAGTTAATTTGCCTCTGAGCTTCCTAGTAGTCTAAGCAAAAAGGGAATCATGCTTCTTTATGTGATATTAATTGCCCATAACAATAATATAAAAAAAAAAAAAGCAAACTCATTCCTCAGGGGGAGCAATGAGAACATATTTTTCAGAGTTTGTGTGGTCAATTTTATAGGGGGTGTTGGCTGAGATATAGGCACCATGGCTACAAAAATACGACTGTTTGTTAAAAGAAGACCCTTGTGTAAACTGAGGCCCTAACTGGGGGCTATAACATGAAAGCAAGACTCACAGAAGTTCAGGCCTGTAGGAGGTGTGGGAGGATGTATGGAAAACTTCAACAAGAACCCTTTTCTTTACGTCTTCCTGCACGTCCGTAATTGATGGCTCTCCATTACCACCCAGACCTCTAAGGTACTATACAGGGAAGGAAGTTGCGTGGGAGAAATTAATGTGAATGCCCCTGTTCTTAGGATCAGGCATCTTGCTGGAAGATGTTTAAATGATTTATGTGTTTATTACCAACTTCTGTGTTTTTTGATGCAAACGGATTCTCAGATAATTTATTCATCCTCACAAAATGTCATAGGAAAAAAAACCATATTGGGTGGTTCAGTAATGGCAGAATTTTATGGTGATATTTTTCATCAAGTTGAGCACTTACGGATTTATGTTAATGTACATTTCATGTCATTTTTCTTGCATTCACATTCAGACATTATCTGCAAACTGTCAGATTTCAAGAATGTGTCTTCCCTGAAGCTTGACTTTATTTTCATTCCTAAAAATGCATAGAAGTTTTACTTGGGGGCAAAGTGCGTGTATAGGGTAACAGGTGTGTGAGGAACCATTAGCATTAAGCACAGATTCCGAAGGAGGCGTCTGCGGATCGCTGAGCCGTGGCGTTCGCACGCAGCGCGGCTCGGCTCCTTAACGCCGAGAACGCAGGAGGCTGCCGTGAACGTCTCTTTGCTGCGGATGTAAACCACGCACAAACTCTAAGCCAAATGCCTTCAAAGTGACAAGCAAACCATACCAAAGAATGAATTTAGAACAAAATACAATAAACTATCCAAGAAAAGAGAGAATTACGCCGAGTGACCGAACACGTATATCCAGAAACCAAAGCTTGGCTGAAAAGAAGCGAAATCGAATTCCTCATGACGTCATCAAAAGACCCTTCTACTAGTAGGCTGTTTTGATGAATTTAGATGCCAAAGAAATAAGAATCAGAGATACCATTGAAGTTCATCTGGTTCAACTCCCTCATTTATGCTCACAGTCACCCCACAAGCAGTCAGAGCCAAGACCAGAACCCATTGTTTTGTCAACTGATGCAATGTTTCCCGAGTTCTACTGTACGTGCTACTATCTCAAATTCATTCTGCTAACTCGCTCTCCTGTCCCCGATAGCCCACTCACCCCCGCCAAAGGAAGACTCAGAAAACCCGAATTGGTGGGTGATACTGCCCCCGTGTGGCAGAACACAGCAACACAAGACATCTTTAAAATGATGCAATTTGGCGTCCTATAGATGATAACCTTAACAAAAATAACAAGCCCGAGGCCACAGAAATGATCAGAAATAAATTCAAGATTACTCACTCACCATTTTAGATTTAAATGTGTTTCTGACACAACCCTTGGCTCAAAAGCAATAGCGGCACTGACTGCTGCGATCAAAATGCAGTTCCAAGTTCATGTTACAAACTTCATAGACTCACTCGTGAATGAGACTACAGGGCAGTACTCTGTTTCGCCCCTCCACCGAGAAAATAGAAAGGCTCAGGGAAAAGGAAAGGCATCTGACAATTGCTTGACGTGGCCAATATGTTCCAATAGAGAAATAGAAACTAGGCACAAACAGAAGCATTAAGAACAGGGCAGTTACAAGTCCGTCTGATAACTTCCAGGGTAGAAGGTCACTTTTAAATGTTTAAAGTTGACAACTGCTTTGTGCCAGGGCACTGAGTCACGTAGGACCTTAACCCAGAGTCAGGTCAGCTCTCTATCAAGTGTGAGGGAACTCAAAGTAGTGCAGGAAGGCTTTGCAGAACCGAGACACTGCACTGAGGTGGACTGGGCAGGATGGGGGGCAACAGGAACCCTCATTGTCTCCATGTTCCTCTTTCCACCGTGGGACAGCACACTGTCAAATGTAACTTTCTTTTTAAATTTAATCAACATCATCTGCAGCACGTTCTTCAGGCTAGACAAGCAGCACAACAACAATTCAAACCCTGGTTTATATGATTTATAGCATTTGCCAGTTTCCGTGGTGTAAATGCTCCCACTATTGCAGGCCGCCAACGTGATCGTTGAACATGGCCTTGGGAAGCGATCACATTTCATCGTGTTTGCACCAAAGACACTCCAGAGGTCAATAACCTGAGCAGCCAAGACGAGAGTAAAATACAGTGGAGATAATTAGGAAGCCATGAGTTTTGATGTCTTTGCTATAACCTAAGTGCACGTGCACGTAATTTTTCTAAAAATGGTTGTATTTCATGACTGCACGGTAAATGCCTTCCGATGTAACCGTCGCTCCTGCCAGAGGGGACGAGCTGCTTCGCCACGCCGAAAGCAGGTCTCACCATACTTTCTTCTCCCCGAGGTTTTGCCTTCACTTCACCGGCCCCTGTGGGGTTGAAAACTTCTCTGTGGTTTCACCTTCATAATTTAGAGCGGTCGTGGCCCGACGGGGGCCAACACCCCACTCCGTTACCTCCCAAGAAGCAATACACTTTACAGGCCACCTGACACCTGTCTTAGCGCGCACAGCACACTCCGGCCGGGTGGTGCTAATCACACCCGCGGCCACCAGATGGCGCACGCGCCGGCCTGCTGCTGGTTAAAGTGCTTCCCCTGACTCTCAAGATGCGGAAGTTCAGGAAGAGGGAACACTTGGGTCTAGCCTGGGTGACAGCCAGGAAACTGCATCGCGTGCGAGAATATCTGTGTACTTCCTCGGGGACGTGAATTTGCCTTTTTCCTCTAATTGTTCGTCACGCAACGGTCCTAGTCACCGTGGGTATGCAATAAAAACCGGGGCACGAAGTCCTTCCTCCTCACGTGGACTCCCGTGGAGGGCGAGGAGCCACGCTTGCTTTTCCAGGTGAGCAGAGGCGGTCGTGCCTCGATCCAGGTACTTCGTTCATAAATATTAAGCACCTGTCGCGATCCCACCCGTTGTCAGTCGCCGAATCAAGATCCCAACTCAAGACACTCGGCTCCGATCTGAGCTGCTGCCATTACCCCAAATACCTGAGGGGTTATTGATTCGACAAGCCCTTCCCCACCAAGGAATCGGGTTGGATGTTATCTGGCTGATCCCCAAAGCTGCTCCACCTGTCTGACCCAGTTTTCGCCCTTGTGGAGTCTCTGAAGTCTAAGAGAAGCCTGACGGCGTGAGCGATCGCCAGCAGGCATACCGATGTAGCTGAAACCCTCAGGGTTTCATGCTGTTGCTGATGCTATGGTACACAAAGCCTGAAGTGAGGGGGTACACAATGACCCCTGAGAAAACCTCACATTGTAAGGAAGACCCAGGACACGTGGACCACGTACCAAACAAGGATGCACCGTGGTTAAGGCAAAGTTCTTGCCACGGCCCACAAAACCGGCGTGATCTGGGCACTCCCGCCCCTCCCCCTCCCCCCGTGCTCGTCTCACCAGGGCCTTTGCACGTGCTGTCCTCTGTCGGGAAGAGTCTTTGCCCAGACATGCACATGGCGGGCTCCCCCCACTCTCCTCTGTTCCTGTCACCTACCCAGAGAGGCCTTCTGGGACCTGCCTGAGAAATAGCAGCCCCATCCCCCACCTCTCCGGGCCCAGCTGTCTCCCTCAACCGACTTCATTTTTCTTTAAAGCACTTGTCATCACCGGTCATCATACACTTTCACTTAGTTGTTTTCTCTCTGCTGCCACTAAAGGTGAGTTACCTGGGAATAGCAGCGTTTTTTTCTGTATTATATTGCCCAACGACTGCACCAATAAATACATTAAAAATGAATCCGTGCCTGACCCATGCTACGTGCTCAGTAACAAGTCCATGGATGGAAGAAAGCTAGATGTCCCTTCCTAAAGTCACAGTCACTGAAGCAAAGAGATAGCTATCTCTGAAGCAATAAATGGAATGTTCCTATTGAATTCCAGACGCGGTCTCTCCATTGAACTTTTTCCCAGTGAATGGGATTGGTCCCCAGTAGACAGAGTGGCAGCTAGGAAAAAGCCGTCTTGGAAAGTCAATATCTAGTTCCACAGGGAAGGGCGTCAGCAAAGCAGCCACGTGGCCCCCAGGGAGCTCAGAGGGCAAAGCCAACACACAATACAATGACAGGAAGGTAGGGTAATGTTTTCTAACTTCGTGCCCTCAGAAAGCATCATGTGGGCTAAGCATTTTGGTAGTCATTAAAGCAGCCAAGATACAACATGAGCTAGATTGCCACTGCTGTTGAAGTGTGTCCTGGGTCATAGTCTGTGTGTGTACAATGCCAACTACATCTGCTATTTCCGTTTGCCATCAGTATTTGAACTCATCAGAGATGTCCGTCCAAGCTGTTTAAAAAGTGTTTTCCGAAGCGAAAACAAAACCGGGAGAGTGGTCATTTTGTTCAATAAAGTAGTTATTTTAGACCTTGAAGCCCCATAAAATCACCCCGACCAGTACATATATTGTGTGTTGCATTGGGTTGGACTGGGTTGTTTTGGGCCAGCTGGACATTTCCCCAAAAAGAATCTTAAAAGGAGACCCAGTGGGAAGTAGATGGAATGCCCTCCCCCACCAATAACATGGGTTAATGATCCATAACCAGCTGCCCAGGGTCCTTAGGCATCCCCAGGGGTACCCCAAGGGGTTCTTGAGAGCATAATTAAAAATCTCAGATTGAGTCCAATCTTGTCTCACAAATGAGGAAACCAGGCTCAGTGTGTAGCCCCCAGCCGTGTCACCTATTACAGGAGACTCCAACCTCCCACAGCCCTGTAAATCGGTGTTTATTTACGCCACGTCCATTTCTACAGGTCAGAGAGCAGTGCTTCCCCAAAGAGGCTTTCTAACCCCCCAACAAACTTGTCTCCTGTGCCCTCCTGTAACACCAAGCCCGGGGCTCCTTGAAACGCTCAGCGCGTTTTAAATAATGTTTGCAATGCCTGTCGACTTAGGTATGGGCCTGCGGTGACAATGTCTCTTACCTTCTCCGATCTGTCCCCAGAACCTAGACCGTGGCCTGTAAACCAAGTAACTGGGTCACATTTGCCTTTTGTCCCCAGTGCCTGGCATTATGCTTAGCTCAGCGCGGCAGCTCAGTAATTGTCTTGGACTTGCATCGGATCGTGGAACTACCACTCCCGAAAAGTCAGGGAAACCTCCTACCCTCACTCAGGCCTTCCTAGTGTGGGGCGTTCTCGAGCAGTTGGCCTGCCTGGTTTGTCCTCGG
>PVJL010014991.1:0-25949 GCA_004026885.1 Lyroderma lyra | reverse complement strand
GCAAAGACTTATGTACCCCAATGTTCATCGCAGCGCTGTTCACAGTGGCCAAAACATGGAAACAACCAAAGTGCCCTGCGACAGATGACTGGATAAAGAAGCTGTGGTACATACACACAATGGAATATTACTCAGCTGTAAGAAAAGATGAAATATTGCCATTTGCGACAAAATGGATGGACCTGGAGATCATCATGCTAAGTGAAATAAGCCAGACAGAAAAAACAAAGAACTGTATGACTTCACTCATATGCGGAATATAAAACTGAAAGCAACAAAGAAAAAACAAACAAACAAAAAACCCATGGACACAATCAATAGTTTAATGTTTATTTGGAGACGAGTGGGTCAGGGAGGGGAGAAAGGGGAGGGGGTGGGAGAGGAGGGAGGGGGAGCTAAGTATAAGGTGATGGAAAGAGAACTGACACTGGGTGGTGAGCACATAATGCAACACACAGACAATGCACTGTAGAACTGTACACCTGGAACCTACGTAATTCTTGCTAACCAATGTCACCCCAGTACGTCTAACAATAAAAAAAAGGAATTAATTTACCAACTGAACTCTATTACTTGTTAGGCATTAGGCTAGGTGCTGAAAGTACAAATACAACAGGAATGTCCTAATCCTACAGGATTCACTGTCTCAGAGGAGGACGCGGATAAACGGCTAGTTACAACCCAGGAGATTAGCACCACAAGGGAGGCAGGAAAACGTAGGCGTGAGAGGGACGGGCCGTCTTCGCCAGGCCTGACTTCCAGGCCAGCATTTGCTTTGTACTTGAACCAAAGTTGTCCTTGATTCTTTTCAAATGTTTTTTTTCCCTTCCCTCAGCTTCCCCTAATGTTGACATCAAAACTAAGAAATAACATTGGCACAGCATTTTAGTAGATTGTGTCTCCTTTGTCTCCCAACCGTGACTGTTCCTCGGCCTTTCCTTGTCTTTTAGGGCCTTGACACTTTTGAAGATACTTGGTCAGGTATTTTGCAGACCATTCTTTGTTTGGGTTTGACTCGTTTTCTCATAAATATGCCAAGAATACCACAAAAAGAATGTTTTCAGTGCATGTCAGTGGGTGCAGAATGTTCCTGTGCCTCATTACTGGGGATGTCAATCTCGATCACTGCTTTGGGGTGATGTCTGCCAGGTTTTCCCACTGTAACTTATTGCTTTTCCTTTTGTAATTAATCAATATTTTGGGGATCTGGATAAAAAAATTATCCAGATATTCTTTTTTTTTTTTTTAAATAGTCTATTGATGGTACAGAGTCATTGGATAGTCGAAACCATACTATTACAGGTACAGAAATGAGATTAGTTTATATGAAGAACATCCAAGTTTAAGGTCTATGTTAGTAAGTGTTCTATTAAAGTCTTCAATCCCACATTGTCCAGGGAGAAAGAGAACACGAAGAGACAAAAATGAAGAGTAACTACTGACAACAGGAGCATACAAACAGTAAGTACATAACAAACACATTGAGGGTCTGCCCATTCCTGATTAGTATACCATTTGAATTTAGGGAATCACTAATCCTAAAGGTGGGAGCAGAGATACTCTCAAGTTTGCATCTGCAATAGGTGTGAAAGGTACTCTTCCTCCCAAGGGTTCATGTAAAATGGATGACCACCCCATTTTTTTTTTTAATGTGGGTAGTTCCCTGGCTGGGAATTGAACCCAGGCCACAGTGTTGACAGCGCCGAAGCCTAGCCACTGCACCACCAGAAACTCCTTTGACCACCCCATTTTAACCAGGATTTACCTCCTTTCGGAAGCACTGATCTTCATGAATTACATAATTGAGGAGTAAATTTTATGGAAAAGTATTTCTCTAGAAAATCGTCAAATGAGACATTGACCTTAGAGCAGCAGTTCTCAACCTGTGGGTCACAACCACTTTGCGGGGTTGAACGACCCTTTCACAGGGGTCGCCTGAGACCATCAGAAAACATATATCAGATATTTACATTACGATTCATAACAGTGGCAAAATGACAGTTAGGAAGTAGCAATGAAAATAATTATATGGGGGTCACCACAACGTGAGGAACTGTATTAAAGGGTCGTGGCATTAGGAGGGTTGAGAACCTCTGCCTTAGAGGTAGGTATAAAAATAAGGTAGTAGATTTATTAGTTAGCTATGAACACACACTATAGAAATATTCAAAGGAGAATAGGCATGGATTTCCTGTTTGCTTGCTGTTGGTAGAACAAAATTTGCTACGTAAAGCTAAAGATAACAGAATAACTTCTGACAAAACATTGGTTCACAAGTTCACATTACCAAACTTAATTATGCTAAATATCCTATTTGAGAAAAAATGTGGAAACCTAACAGTGGTGACCTCTGGGAGACTTTTACTTTCTCGTTTACAGTTCTGTACTATTGAATTTTGTTTATTTATTGATCATGATCAAGTACTGATTTTAAATTGAAAATAAATCAGACAGAAACATTTTTAAAATCCTATTTCTAGTAAATACTAAAGCCTTGCCACAAAATGAAACGAAAGGAAGAACACATTAAATTCACCTCAGAGGTTAGTACTAAGGTATCCAAAGGACATAGTGAAAAGGTAATTGCCCTACGCCAATAACATGAGGAAGAGATTTGTAAGTTTATATGAGACTCTGGTTGGTTGGATGTTTAACCACTGTATACAGATTTCCCACTCGAAGGAGTTTATAGTTTAACAAAGCAAAAGTTGACAAGATGTGTTTTGCTCATGTAGATTTTGCATCTTTTAGAATCCTACCCCCAAATTTAAAATTAGAGAAAGGGGACAAGATAAAATCGCATTTCTGTTCTGTGAAAAGTAATAAAATAACTCATTGACAGGAATAGTATTTTACTAAAGGTTGAATGTTTTTGTTTTTTACATAATTATTTCATATATATTATAGTAAACTGGAATACCTATTCATGGAAAAACCAAATGGGGAAATGCCTTAAAAAATATTATGGATACTGAAAAAAAGGGATCAATGAGGTTTATCCAGGCCACCCCTAAAAGCAAGTTTCCAATTCCTCTTCAGATCTTCCCCTTCAAAACTTGGGCTGCTCACCTCCTCCCCACTTCCAAGAAGAATGACCCCCTGTACTCCCTCCTGAACTCCATGGGAGCCATCAGTGCATAACTGCACAAGTAACACGGAATCCTGACAGATTAAAGGGTAGGTAAACATAGGAACAGGATACAGTTCTCTTGCCAAAAAAAAAAAAAAAAAAAAAAAGAAAATTATGCCAATACTGAACCAATGTTAATCCTATTGAAACACGTTCGTTGCTTTTTTGCAAATATTTTGGTTTCGCTTTAATACAAGACCACCCCAAATTTTTATTGTTGCAAACACTTATTCATTTTTCCTTTAGCATTTAATTGAGTTGCTATGTTCTATTTAAATTAGTTTTTAAGGGTTCTTAATTTTGTAATATGTTTCCAAGTAAGAAAATAAAACAAAAGGCTACATTGAGTGCTTCAATTGTAAACAGGGTCAGCTTTGAAAAGATAGTTTTGTTGCTGTGTTGGAGGGAAATGCTTGAATAAATTTGTTGAGCAGTTTAAGTATTCTACTAGATAAAATAGTTCTTGCTGCTCATTTCTCAGAGTTCTTTTGTTTTCTTCTCCATTATGCTTATGCTGGGTCTGAAACAGGGTTTGCGCTGCAGATAATCGTGTGTGGTGGTGGTAATGAGAGAAAAAGCAAAGTAATTGTAGAAATGCCTAGGGAGAAACTCTGAATGATTCCTGTGCAACTATTGCAGGGGTTTTTGTTGTTTTTTAAAGCTCTGAAAAGTCTGTTACACCGGGTGTTCCTCATTTCCGCTGCAGGATTTGGAGCCGGCCCACCAGGATTCCACCTGTCTCCCCTTTCTCTTCCAGCTCTCCAAGATTCCTCTCCCAGCGGCGAAGGCAGCATTCCTCCGAGACTGGCTTCCTCCACTGGCTTTCCCCGGCTGCCTGGCTCCACGTGACGCCCTCTAACACCTGTACAGGATCCAGCACACAGCGCCCCCATACCCTCAGCCAGGTACCGACCCGGCCTGGCTTTCCCTCCCCCAGGAGGTGGTAGTCCTGGTGCGAGCTTCGCTGGGGCCGGCAGGGGAGGGGCTGAGCTCCGGCCACAGCAGCCGCTAGAGCCCTTGCAGCCAGATTATCACATGACTCGACGGCGGCGGTAGCCGTGGCAGCAGCCGCGCCGGCTCCGTGGGCTCGCTCGGTGGTCCCAGTTCTGCTCACGCAGGAGCGGAGCGCAGCCGGCAGGGAAGGGATCTGCTGCAGCTGCGGCCGCTCAGCCGCTGCCGGAGCGCGCGGCGTCTCTCCCGGCCCCGGGGGCCCGCTCCATGCCTCTCCGTTGCGGAAGTGTAGTGAGGGGAGGCGGCGGCACGGGGCGCGGGAGGCCGGGGCTCGGCCCCCTGCAGCTCTAGGCTCCGGGAGTCGCGCGGCGCGTCCCAGCGGCCCGGCTGCCCCTGCACCCGGCGCCCGCCTCAGCCTGCATGCTCCGCGCTGTGCCTCGCCGGGCCCCCGTCGCTGCCTCCTGCTCGCACCGCTGCTGCCTGGCGCCGGAGTAATATGCTCACTCGAGTGAAATCTGCCGTGGCCAATTTCATGGGCGGCATCATGGCTGGCAGCTCAGGCTCCGAGCACGGCGGCGGCGGCTGCGGAGGCTCGGACCTCCCCCTGCGTTTCCCTTACGGGCGACCGGAGTTCTTGGGGCTGTCTCAGGACGAGGTGGAGTGCAGCGCCGACCACATCGCCCGCCCCATCCTCATCCTCAAGGAGACCCGGCGGCTGCCCTGGTCCACCGGCTACGCAGAGTGAGTGCACTGACACCCGTGGCGCCCCTGCTCTCCTCGCGGTCCTTCCCCGCACGGTTCCAGCCTTCTCTCCTGGTTTGTCGGCCCCAGGGCTCTCTGGCTGCCGGCGTCCAGGCCTCCCGGGTACCTCTTAACTTACACTGGTTATTTCTGTCTTCTCCCACTGCCCCTTCCCCCAACCCCAAGGACGCGGCGTCTCCAGCCCGGTAGATGGGTGGGTGCAGCGCCGGACCGTGGGAACGCTAAGGTTGGACGGGTCTGTGATTGGGAGGGTTGTGACACTTAGAAGAAAGTGAATACAACAGTTTTTGCTGAAGTTTGAAACACAGCAGGGAAATCGGGTATCTCTGTGACCCCTCCCCCCCGGTCTTGGTGCCTCGGTCTGAAGTTGGTGGAGCAGAGCTTGGAGGAGCCGTCCCGGCGCTGGGGCGCGGGATGGGGAGGGGCGGCGGCGGATGTCCCAGCCCTGGGGGCGGCCGCGTTGGGTTGCGTGGCTGCACATTTCAGAAGGTCCCCGTTTCTCCCACGTCAGCCCAAGAGCGCATTCGCTTCTCCTTTAGCAGGTAGCAAACCCCTGCGCGTTCGCGAAATGCCACTACTATTTACCCCAGTCTTCGGGCAGGGGTAAAGTTATTACAGGTGTTTAATGATAGCATTTTGGTAATCCGTCTGGCGATGAAGTGAGCGTTTGAGTGATTTACTATTTCAAGAACGGATTGAGTTAGGTTGACGACCTAGTATGCAACCTGGGTGGGGTGGGGGGAGGCTAATGGCCTCTGCCCCACTCTAAGGTTACTCCTCCATGGACTATTAATGACCAGCTTATGAATGACAGGTAAGTAATGTTTCTCCCCGATTCAGTGTCATGGAACTGGAAAACTCGGAAGGTGGAACTTAGGAGACCGGAATTCCGATTTACTAGTGACCTGGTGGGTGCAAAAGGGCACGTAGAGCCCCTGCTGCCCTGCACACCTGCCCTTTTCCTTTAACCCAGTCCGCTCTGTAATCTTGGCCCTCCCTACCCCTGCACAGCGTCGCCCGCCGATTGGTTCATCCGGCAACCAATCAGCTCCCCCGACGCCCGGGCGCCTAGATGCTGACCCTGTTCTGGTGGCCCGGATACCCCAGGACGGGCATGGTTCCCGAGCCTCGGGTTCCGGTGTAGAGATGGCCTGGAAGATGCTCTGCCGAGAATCTCGAATTCCCTTTGCCTTCTTTCATCTTATAGGCGTTCCTCTCCGGGCTGAAATAGAAAATGTTTATAAATGGGGTAGACGGCTGGAGTGTGAATGGTAGTGAAAGTGATGGGTGCTAAAACAATAAAAATTAACACATAGTAAAGTATAAGCATGATAGAGAAATTAGGGGGTGAATACAAAATACCGTTGTACCTTCCAGGAGAAACCCAAAGGGGGGGGGGAAAGCCTGTGAAAAGAATGACCTAAAGGAGGAAAAAGTGCCAGCATTATTTCCTGATTGAAATAAGAAAAAATTGTTTAAAGGCCCATTTGGACCCTGCGGAAGCCAAAAAGCAACTCGGAGGCATACTCCCTTCTGCATTTGTGTAGATGGGGCCCTTGGACCTGCCCCAAACCTGCATGTGTAGGACCCAGTTATCACTCTAGTGGTTTTCCAGGACAAGAGCACCCGACTTAGGGGGAGTAAGGCAAATGGTGAGGAAGTTTCAGAGAGATAGGAAGGAAGATGTTAAAACATGGACTGTGGAAGCTACTTGGACACAATAGAAGGGATATTTCAGATAAACAGGAAGGAAAGAAAGGGGAGGGAGAACCATAGTGGGAACATGGATCTTATAGTGGGCACATGATGTGCCAAGGGCTGTAGAGTATGAGGGAATCTGAAATGAGGTATGTAGGAGATAGTACTTAAAGGGCTCTACCTTCTCCTAGCTGAGTCTCAGTTTCCTTATCTCTAAGAAGCATGTATTTTCCTAGACCAGGACAGGAGAGATGCTCAACTTGAAGGTTAGAGAGGTCACTGTAAATTACTTAATTTTTAAAAGTAGTTATAAAACTAGTACATACTTGTTAATTCAAGCAAAGACCTGTATACAGATATAAGCTCCTCCCCTTGGCCCCTCACTTCCTAAGGGTAATGACAGTTCAGTGTTTGAGCGGGTGTGTGCCTTTTTTTTGGATATGCCTATAAATGTGCACTGTACCTTTTTTTGGGGGGGTGTCCCTGAATAGACTCAGACTAAGCACATTATTCTGTAACATTTTTACAAAATACTATGCCTTGGACTTTATTTCAAGTCTATACATTTAGAATTACCTCGTTCTTTTAAAATGCATACATAGTACTGATAATAACAAATAACATAGCACTTACTGTTTAATGCTTACACTGTTTCCAAGTTTGTATCATCATTTAATTCTCACAATAACCCTATAACTTAGGCAAGGCAGTAACATTTGCATTTTATAAATAAAGATACAGAGGCACAGAAGGTTTAAGCAACTTGCCCTGAGCACCTTTTGCAGAGCTGCTATTTGAATCCAAGCAGTTTGACTCTGGAGCCCACAACAATAAACTACCTCCTGAAATTAGGGCGCATCTGTCTGTACCCACAGTTAATTACTCACGTTATCTTGCTGCCTCTCTCTGTCAGATATTGTACTGAACCACTTCCTCAACCCTTGAACTATAGTTTATTTTCCTGCAAAAGTGTATCTTGAATGATCAAATGACTGCAATAGGGAAAGGAAGAGACACGTAGGAACTGTGGCTATGATCAGAGGCTGCTACCCATAATACTGTCCTTTGCTACAGAATGTATTGGGAGGAGGAATTATCTTCTCTTTGTGGTACTTGGGGAGGGAAGCATTGGTAGGAAGATTATTGCTCAGAGATTGAGATAAGAGAGATGCTAGTGAGTCAAGGCCTGAATCAGAAGTGGTTTGCTTATTACCTTTCTAGAAAGTGAGCTACTTTCTAAGCTTTCCTGGGCAGGAAGAATTGGAATTACTCGGTGAGTGAGTGAAGAGTTAGAGGAGAGTTAGGCTCCAGTGTTGACCTTTTTGCTGGTGGAAAAATTGAAAAATGGTTTATTGTTTGCCACTTAGTGTTAATCCCTTTCAAAAAGAGATACTATGTAGGTTATAGAACTATAGAATTAGCTTAAGCAGTCCCTGTGAGACTTGGGGATCCAGAAATTGAAGACCTTTATTTATTAATTCAATCTTTATTGGCATTGGGCTGGTTGGGATTTCCTGGCTCCTCAAAAAAACTTCCTATTGTGGCTGAAAAGTGTAGCCACTTGATTAAGGGTTATATGCTAGGTTGTCAAGCTCTGTAAAGCACTGCAAGTATAGATAATATCCAGAGAGCTAAGATCTTTTCAAACACTTGTATTAGCAAGTTTTATTTTTCAGTTTGGCTTTGAAATCACTGATAGCCTGTTAGGTCTGCTCAGAGAGAGTCCAAGGGAAGCAACAGTCTGACTCAAACTTCACCAGGCAGCTACTTCCTTTCTCTCTTCACAAGTTTAAATACCATCCAAAGAGTCTTGTGCTTCAGGGACCTGGAAGTCGGTTTAGTTTTTAATGGGTTAGGAGCCCATTTTGACGTTTTTCCTCTTGGCTTGTTTGCTGAACCTTTCTCCTGGTGGACTTAAGAGGGTATGGAGTTTATGCCTGAAGCTCAACAGTAGAGAATGCCAAAAAGTGTACAGTGCATGAAAACATCACATTGAAGCTTTTATCAGGATAAATTGGTTTTGCTTGTGCAGAAAGAATAAGTAATATTACAACATAATTTTACTTAGGTTATAGCTATAACCGTGCAATATTTTTCCCCTAGTACTTTTCTTATAAAAGTGACCTGGACATGAATACAAAAAGAAGCTACCTTCAGAGTTTCTGTTAAATGTATTGCATGTGAGGTTCTTTGTATCTCACAAAGTTCAAAATTATGAGATGTTGGATGACATAAGCCTATTTAAATCTTACAAACAACCCAGAAGTATTTGGGTTTATTTTAGAATCTGTAGGCTCCTCTGTCTCCCCAGTCATCGGCACTAATTAGCAAGTACCAGTAAATCACATTAGTTGCCTGTGCGGTGGTGTTAACAGAGAAACCACTAGTTCTCTCTTGCCCAAAGCTCAGAAACCCCCTGGCCTTTCTTTTTTCCTTCTCACCTCCTCTAGTATACCCACTTACACCTCTTAGCAGAGCTCCTGCTGGGAACTTCCTGTTTTAACTTTTGCAACTGAAGAACTTCCAGCTTCTTTACTTCTTCTTGTGTAAGAATAAAAAAGAAATGTGTGTGTTGGGGGCTATCTGAACTAACAGCTCTCCATAGCACTTATTTGCAGATGCAAAAGTCCAACAAAGTTTAAAGTATTTCTCTTACCTTTCTGGTAACCTGCAGAAGGTATTAATTGTCCTATTTTAAAGCAAGTGGCTAAGCGCTCCTCCATTTTTCAAATGTGACATTATAATGAAGTCATCTCCTTGACGGGGTAGCTCCTGGACTGTCCTTTTACTGAGGAAAATAGTTCTTTCAAAGACTAGTGATGCTTTGAGCAGATGATTTGACCATTCTGAGGGATTGTATTTATGATCCTGTGTTTCAGCCCTAGTTAGACAGACATCATCTCTGACACTGCCCTACGACAAAGTGCTTCCTAATTATCATTACAATAACACCAATAACTTAAAAGTGACAGCATTCTAGACTTGTTTTCTAAAAATATATTGTTGAAGATAATTTTATTGCCATCTAATTGACATATATTAGTTTCAGGTATACAACATGATTTTGCACATGTATGCGAGGGCTGTCCGGAAAGTACCCCACCATGTCACATGAAAAATAGAGGCATTTATGGCTGGGTTTTATTCCAGACAGCCAGCCCTCGTATATTGTGAAGTAATCACCACAGTGAGTCTAGTTAACACCCATGACCACACAGTTACAATTTTTTTTCTTCTCATGAGAACGTTTGAGATTTACTCCTAGCAACTTTCAAATACGCAATACTGGATTATTAATTATAGTCACCATGCTGTATATCCTTGGGACTTATTTGTTTTATAACTGCAAGTTTATACCTTTTGATTCCTTTCACCCATTTTCATCCCAACCTCCACCCCCTCCTTTTCCCTACAACTATCAACTGTTCTCTGTCATGAATTTGGAGGGTTTTGTTTTTTGTTTTTTTAAGATTTCACATGTAAGTGAGATCGTATGGTATTTGTCTTTCTCTGTCTGACTTATTTCACTTAGCATAATATCCTCAAGGTCCATCTGTGTTGTCCCAAATGGCAGGATTTATTTCCTTTTTATGATTGAATAACATTTCATTGTGTTTTTGTATATGGGTGTGTGTGTGTCTGTCTGTCTGTCTCTCTTCTTTATCCATCCATTGGCATATACTTAGGCTGTTTCCATATCTTGGCTATTGTAAATAATGCTACATTAAACATGGGGTTAGAGACACTTTTTGAATTAGTGCTTTCATTTCTTTTGGCTGAATACCTAGAAGTAGAATAACTGGATTGTATGGCAGTTCTATTTTGAATTTTTTGAGGAATCTCCACACTGTTTTCCACAGTGGCTGTATCGATTTACATCCCTATCAACAGTGCACAACCATTCCATTTTTTCTGCATTCTTACTAAGACTGTTACCTCTTCTGTTTTCTAATGGCCATTCTGACAGGTGTGAGGTGATAATTCATTGTAGTTTGGATATGCCTTTTCCTGACCATTAGTGATGTTGAGCATCTTTTCATGTCATGGGTGTCCAGCCTTTTGGCTTGGCTTCCCTGGGCCACATTAAAAGAAGAAGTATTATCTTGGGCCACACATAAAAGACACTAAATCTAATGATAGCTGATGAGCTGAAAATAATGTTTTAAGGAAGTTTATAGATCTGTGTTGGTCCACATTCAAAGCCGTTTGGGCTGCATGTAGGTTAGATAAGCTTATACCTGTTGGCCATCTATACAAGTATGTCCTCTTTGGAAAAATGCCTGTCCATTTTTAAAAATCAAGTTATGTTTTTGTTTTTGAACTGTAGGAGTTCTTTTATATTTTGGATATTAATCTCTTGTCAGATACATGATTTGCAAATATTTTCTTCCATTCAGTAGGTTGCCTTTTTATTTTGTTGATGGTTTCATTTTTTTGTGCAGGAGTTTTTTCAGTTTAATGCAGTCTCACTTGTTTATTTTTGCTTTTGTTGCCTTTTCCTTTGGTATCAAATCTGAAAAATCATCTCTAAGACTAATGTCAAGGTGCTTACCACTTGTGTTTTCTTCTAGGAGTTTTATGGCTTTAGGTCTCATGTTAAAGTCTTTATTTTGAGTTAATTTTTGTATCTGGTGTAAGATCGTCGTCCAATTTCATTCTTTTGTATGTGGCTGTTCAGTTTTCTCAACACCACTTATTGAAGAGACTGACCTTGCCCTATTGTATATTCTTGGCTTCTTGATTGTAAATTAATTGACCATATATGTGTGGGTTTATTTCTGGGCTGTCTATTCTGTCCATTAGTCTATGATCTGTTTTTATGCCATGCCAGTACTGTAAAGTTTTGATTACTATAGCTTTGTAATATAATTAGAAATAAAGAAGTGTTCAGCTTTGTCCTCCTTTCTCAAGCTTAATTTGGTTATTTGGAGTCACTTGTGGTTCCATACAAATTTTGGGATTGTTTGTTTTAGTTCTGTGAAAAATGCCATTGGAATTTTGATAGGGATTGCATTGAACTGTATGTCATTTGGGTAATAAGGACATTTTTTTTTCAATCCATCAACATGGAATACTTGTATCTTTTCATTTACTTGTGTCTTCTTCATTTTCTTTCATCAGTGTCTTATAGTTCTCAGTGTATAGGTTTTCCACTTCCTTGGTTAAATTTATTCCTAGGTATTTTATTCTTTTTGATGCAGTTTAAATGGGATTGTTTTCTTAATTTCTTCATTATTAGTGTATAGAAACATAACTGATTTTTGTATATCAATTTTTTATCCTGCAACTTCACTGAATTTATTATTTCTAACAGTTTTTTGGTGGAGTCTGCAGGGTTTATGATATGTAATATCATGTCATCTGTAACTAGTCATAGTTTTTACATTTCCTTTCTGATTGGGATGGCTTTTATTTCTTTATCTTGCCTAATTGCTCTGACTAAGACTTCCATTATCTTTGTCTTATTTCTTCATCTTTGTTTTTCACCATTGGGTATGATGTTAGGTATGAGCTTCTCACATAAGGCCTATGTTATGTTGAGATACATTTCCTCTATATGCACTTTGTTGAGAATTTTTATCATTAATGGATGTTGAATTTTGTCAAATGCTTTTTCTCATCTATTGAGGTAGTTATGTGATTTTGATCTTTCATTAATGCGGTGTATCACATTGATTTGTGTATGTTGAACCATCTTTGCATCCTTAGAATAAATCCCACTTGATCATGTTATATGATTCTTTTAATGTATTGTTGAATTTCATTAGCTAATATTTTATTGAGGAGTTTTGCATCTGTGTTCATCAGGGATGTAATTATAGGGATGTAATTGTTTGTTTTTTCTTGTGGTGTCCTTGTCTGGTTTTGGTATCAGGGTAATGCTGGCTTCATGAAATGAGTTTGGAAGCATTTCCTCCTCATCTATTTTTTGAAGAGTTTAAGAAGGAAGGACAAATTATTTTTAAAGGAAGATACCTTTAATTCTTGATTTTTGGTAGAAATTAAAAATTCAAGTGCCTTTATATTGGTCCTATACTGGGTTCATAATATGACATAGTCATCATTCTCAAGAAAATTTTATGGCATAATATTTCATCTTTTAATAGCATTTTTTGAAATTAAATTAAAACAGAATCATGGACTCTTAAGATTAAAAGAGACCAGCACTGGGGAGCAGGGGGAAAGATTTTAATGTCTTAATGCTTCTGAGCAATTGCAAATCTCAGTATTTGGAACCTTTAATCCACACTAGGGAAGCAAACTGTTATTTCCAACAAGCATTAGCTGCCAAGTTCTCTGTACCTATATGAAGGTATGAGTAAAGAAAAACTTATTCTGACACTTGTTAAAATGGTAAGGAAGACTTTATTCAAGCCTACTGCAATAGGGGAGAGAGATCAGACTCAACTTCAAATATAGCGAAGACAGTTGGGAATTACAGCCAATAAGCAATGAGTGAGGAGGTCAGAAGATGGAGAATTACCAAGAGGAGACATCAATGGTAGGGAAATTCTTCCTGAAAGTAGATCAAGGACTTATGCTGCAAAGGTAGAAGATGAGGAACTTGATTAGATATTATAGGTGATCAGATTTGTGTGCTAAGTCAGGATCTAAAAAACCAAATCTATTATCAACTGTCACCAACATTAAAGCCAGAAGTGTAGAGGCATATAATGTCAGCAAAAAGAAGTTTTTAGCTTTTTGAAAATGCCATGCTATTGCTCCTATTTTCCTTATTTCTCACAAAGTCATAAAACCATGTATTTACCTGTCCTAGAAGATTCCCAAGGCCCCTTCCAGTTTTAAACTCTCTGAGTTCCTGGATTTAGGCTAAGAACCAGTTTCCCTCCAGGCTGAGGGGCCTGCTGCCTACTTTACTGTACTTTGAATATTTTCCTGCAGCACTTTACTATGAAAATTTTCAAACATGCACAAAAGTTGATATTATTATATGCTTAGTACCCATATGCCCACCACGTAGATGTTACAGTGCACATTTTGCTGTATTTGCTTAAGTATTTACCTGTCTATCAATACATTTCTGTTATTTTTTAAAATGTTTCTTTTAGTGCAATGGCTTTAATTTAGGCTTTTAACTTATTCCCATGTTAAAATAAAAAGTTGGGTTTGAGTCGCTCTGACATTCTCTATTGAGAAGACCACAAAACAATTGCGTCCTCTTATGTGTGAGAGAGGCATCCCAGATTGAACTTCCACGACATTGGCCCCCTGCAAATGCTAACACAGATTGTGCTCTTTCCATAACTCAGCATTCACATAACTGAGAGTTTTATGTGGGGTCAAATTGGAAAGTAGAGATAAATAACACATCTCTTTGCTATGCTTCTGTTTAATGAAATCAGTTGGAAATTCCTTTAAAACTTGAACCACTCCTATTTTCAATTGGTAGCCTGTCAGTTGAATACTGTCAGAGGAGTGCTCAGTTTAGTAAAGACTACAGAGTGTGTTGCTTGAGAAGTGCTTATGATGAATGAAGATACCATTGTGCTCTGCTGTCCTTACCTTCTGGAGGTAATACTGTCCACCAG
Organism: Lyroderma lyra; assembly: GCA_004026885.1. Taxonomy (NCBI): domain Eukaryota; kingdom Metazoa; phylum Chordata; class Mammalia; order Chiroptera; family Megadermatidae; genus Lyroderma; species Lyroderma lyra. The sequence goes on along the minus strand of PVJL010014991.1, from coordinate 11,858 downwards.
GAGGCTTAGGGAAATCAAAGTACCTCCTTAATTGCACTTTTTCTGGTGTGGTCAGATCAGTTGGGTCTTCTGGAATGCGAATCTATAGTGTTTTCTTTGTGAGACTATTTCTGACTTAGTTTTTTCTAAATGGCTGTAAAATTTAAATGCTTATCTGTCTTTTCTTTTTGTGTGGGCTTTATGCTTCCCTATTTATAAATGAGAATAATGATACCACTAACTTATATCTGTATAGCTCTGGATGATTATTAAGGCCCTGCCATGTACACTTAAATGCAACCATCTGTTATCCATGCTTGATAAAAGCAAAATGAGTGCCAGGCAGACCCTACGTTGCTTTAGAATCTCATGCAGTCCCAGGATCCTGGTAACTACAAGGGAGTCATTGAACCTGACCATTCATTGTATCAAATTATTCATTAATAAATATACATCATATTATTGTAAATAAAATGTTACAGAAGAAAGGTGTAATACATTTTGTTACTTAACGGAAACTACTAAGGCCTAATCTCCAGATGGCTTTAAATTGGATAAGGTCATATTAGCACATCAAGTTTTGTATAAAGGGACACTTTACAGAGCTTTCAAAAATACAACTGACCCTTGAACAACATGGGTTTGAACTGCATAGATCCAGTTCTTTGTGGGTGTTTTTTTTTTTTTTCAATAAATGCCTGTACTGTTTTTGATTCCTAGTTGGGAGTCTGGATGTCAAGGGTCAACTGCATGCATGGATCTCTACCATTTTACATGAGAGACTTGAGCATCTGTGGATTTTGGTATCCATGGAGGTTGGGGATGTTGGGTCTTGGAACCAACCCCCTGTGGATATCAAAGGACAACTGGTATAGTTAAATTTGGGGAGAGTCAAAAGTTACATGTGGATTTTTAATTGTGCTGGGGCCCGTGCCTCTAAACCTGCATTGTTCAGGGGTCAACTGTAGTTCTATTGAGTATAATAGTATGTGTTAATTATACCAACTTTCTTAGTATATGTGCATTTTCTAAATGTAACAGTTCAGATCATTGTAACAGATGGTTGCATTTAAGTGTACATGGCAGGGCCTTAATAATCTTGTCAAAATTACCATCTTTTCTTAACACCATAGTGCTTTTTGCCAAAGGATTTGGAATTTCCAATTCCATAGTTTAATGTTTTTGGAATCCTTTGCAAGTCTTAATACCAGTCTATACATTCTTTATAGTAGTACTTTTTATTTTTAAGTTAATAAATAGATTATGTGTTTTACTGTTAGCTGCTTAGAATTGAGGAAATAATTCTGAATGATGGGGCCGAAATCATGAGTCAGGTTCTATGAGAGAGTCCCTTTAAAATTTACTTGGGGAGTTCTGTTACCTAATTTCTTTACTTAAGCAGAATCAAGTTTTTTAAATTTCAAGAGAATTTTTCAAGTTAGTGAACTTTGGGAGCCAACAGTGCCAGCAGCACTGCTTTAACATCGTTTGCTGCTCTTCAGCATGCTGGGCCCTTGCAGTGACTGTCGGTGGGGTGTGTGTGCATCAGTGACTTGCACAAGGTGGGGCTGACAGAGTCTGGCTAGATGGGTGGTGTAATTAATCACCACAGGGCTGTGGGGTGGAGACAGAGCCAGTTTGCCAAGCTGAGAGGACCAAAGTGGTTTGTATACTCTACTGTCGTTTCAGGGAGTTGACAAGTAGACATTTAAGCTATTGAAAAATGGTTCCCCTTTACTGTTTCCCTTTTTTCATGTTATTATAGGAAGAAAAACATCACAAGTGATAAACTGAGTTTTTAAATAAAAATGCTGTGCATTATTGAATTATTGTATTTAAGTAATCTGCTATGGTGTACTAACAGTAATTCTATGCCTTTTTGAAAGGGTGAACATTGACAAATTATACTTAGAACACACAGCTGGCAAAAATAAAAGACAGAAAATAAATGTTTAGTAGGAAGCAAATTTTAAGGTACAGTGAGTATGAATAGCCCATAAGAGGTTGTGGGGGGAGGGAGCAAGCCAAACTGGTGCTACAATAGAAAGAACTCTTAAGAGGTTTTGTTTTCTTAATATAAAAGAGGGATTAGCTGCAATATTCTGTTGCAAATAAATAGCCTATGAGATTGAACTCTAAAATATATGTTGGGAAAAAAATGAGCAATTTTATCAGCCTTTTAGGACAGCATTTACCCTGTGAAGTGAGTCGAGAGAGACAGATTAATTAGATGGCCTCCTGGCACCCTTCCCTGTGCTTATTCATAACGGGGCTGCGCTGCCCTGTTGTTAGAACCAGGTGTCCAAGCTGGGCTGGTGATTCAGGGCAGCAGCAAATGGAAGAAGAGAAGAACCGGCAACTCAGGCTGCAGCAGCTGGTGTTTGTTTTTTATAATATATAGATGCTCAGATGGGAATTGCACGGGCCGTAGTTGCAGCCCAGCCTCTTCTCTCCTATGCCCCGGTCATGAGGTCACTGCTGACAGGCCACCTGGCCTTGTTGATGCTTTCCCACCTTACCTACACCCTGCAGCCCTACCTGGCTGCATGGGCCGCCTCAGTGGCACCATGTGGTGGCACTAGTCTCTAGTAGGGTGGCATTGGTCTCCAGTAGGACTGTGGATTCCATCTCCAGTCCTTGTTCTCAACGTTCACTTACTTTTAAATTTCTTTTTCCTGAATGAATCCCTTGTGAGAGATTTTGTTCAGCAAGCTATATAAAATAACTTAAGGTGACCCCTCAAAAAATTTTTCAACCACACCTATGTCTTCTAGTCACAGGAAGGGGGAGTGTGGCAATTGAACTAACCTTTCAGCCAAAAGCAAAGGATTAACTTTTCTTTCATTAAATGTGTGAGTCCTTATTGCCCAGAGTCTATTTCTCAGTAGTGTCTTTTCCCCTTCAGTAGTTACAATACCCCGTGTCTCCTGTTGCTGCCTTCCTGGATCTTTAAGGAGCCTGGGCCACAAGTGGAAACTTGGCCGGCTGGCTTGGTTTTTGCATCACCTCTGGGTTTTCAGCCAGGTGCGCTCAGATTCCTGTCGAGATCATTGTTTGGGGTTCAGATGTGTTAACACCTTCCTTGAGCACATCACTTCAAAGTCCCAAATGTCCTTTTCTTGTTGAAAAACTATGTTTTAATAGTTTCATTTTCTTGGCTTGCAAAGTGCTGCTAGTTGCCTGAGAGCCCTGATGCATGTCAGCTGCAAGTTTAATTAAACTCCTGCTGAGAATATTTTTCTAGCAGATTTTTGACTCTTGGGCAAAAGTTTATCTTGAAAAAATTTCTGTCAGTCACTGACTATGGATGAGAAGAACTTCAAATATAACTTCAAATATCTTTAGGTGTCTACTGACCTGTCAAGGTGGAGGAAGGCATTGGTTAGTCAGGAACACAGAATTTATTTTTAAAAATGATGTAGTTTTTTTTTTCTCATTGAGAATTTATTTGTGTCCATTGTAGCACTTTTAAATTTTCAGTACTGTGAAGAACATCATCTATGAATTCTTTCACTCATCATTAGCTTTAAGTACATGTATTTATGTGCAAAAAGGGATAATTTTACATATCAATTGATAGTTTTTTCACTTCAAATGGAGTGACTGTCTTTTCATATAAATAAATATTGTATTCTGTCATTTTTAATAGCTGCATAGTATTTCATTTAGGGTTTTAACATACATTTTTTTTTCCTGGTGATAGCCAATTTTTTTACTGGGTTGACTATCCTTGTGGATAACTCTTAATGTGAAAAGTGACTTTTTGGGGGCAAAAATGTTCAGATTGAACTTTTCCAGCATTTCTAGTGACATTATTTAGTAGTTTGAAAAGATTAACGTTAAGATTGAAAACTTTTTTTGAGAAAATGTCAGCTATGCACTTTAAAATACCAAAGTATTGTTTTGGTGAGGCAGGATTGCTCATTTAAAAAACATTGCTTCTTTGTATATTTAGGATTAAAAAATGAGTTGTAGAGAAATGGCATTTAAGGACTAATTTAAGACCCTCCCATGAAGAACAGCCCAATGATTCTTTTTCCAAAACTAAAGGAACTCATTGGTTGTTACGTATTTGATAGATAATCGGTAACATCTCGTTTTTACTTACTTGTTTTAACTTTTAATCAATCTTGAGGGTGTGGGCATTATCATATTCATTTTAATTCCTCCAAAAATTAATGTAGAGCCATATACAGTGATGCTCAAATATATAGACCTGAAATAGTGGAGACGTACTCAAAATAGTTCTCTTAATTTCAAATGAAGGAAAAATCACCTTTATTCTATAGGCGGATTTCAAATTATGTGCTTAATTCCTGGGACTACCACAGTTACCAGACCACTTAACAATTTCAGATATCCATTGCTTGGTAAATGTTTGTTGGTGGCATTGCACGTGGTATTCTGTGCACCTGGACTACCTCTAGCTTTCTGGCTCTTAGCTGGAGGTGAGCAATAAGAACAGGTCCTGCTGTACAAAGTGGACCTCTTAGTGTATGTGAATGATTGGCTAGGAATGGGAGGTCTGTCTGTGTGGGTACTGAGATCTGAACGTTATCGATCCTTCTCTGCCCTCTTACCTAGTCAGTGTTTCTTCCCTCTACCTCATTTTCTTTTCTTTGTAGCTTTTTGGCTTTTTTTAAAGAAAATATTCATAAGACATTAATTCTTTCTCTGTGCACAAGTTAAAGCATTATTAAATTAGGTACAATGTATAATTTAGTGTATCTATGGACTGGATTATTTATGCTAAAGCTTACAATTTGCTTTTGATACAAAAAGTCCAAGTCACCCAAAGTAATTGGCCCATTTCTTTCTCTGTGTAAACCCAAGCCAGTATCTTCTTATTTAAAATCATGTATATGTAGATATGAATCAACTTAAATTAAAACATTCTGTATTAAAATTTAATGTCATTAATTAATGTTTACTCCTATATTGGTATTGGTTCTCAAGCTGACCCGGAGAGCTTTTGTGTTTGTCAGGTACATATAAATAATATTTGCTGTATTGGAAATTAAAACAGAGAAATTTAAAAATATTAATAATTTTATTTAAAAATAAGTACATAAACATTTCTTATGATAAATAACTATGTTTTCCAAAACAAAATCAATTTAGCAAGAAGAATAGCATTTATACACTTGCAGGTCCCTTTAGTGTCTGGCTTAGTAGAAGACAGCTGGATTCTTAACCTGCTTCTGCATTTATTCTGTCGTACTCTCCCACTCATGAATAAACTGCACTCATACTCCTGTGAGAATGAGAGTGAGAAAGGAAAGTAACACCTTAGTATTGTGGTGAAAATCGTTTTGACCTCATGTAGCCCTTGAAAGGTCTTGGAGGCCCCCAGGGGTTCCCAGACCATACTTTGAGAACTGTTGATGTAGAGGATAAAGAGTTACAGCCCTACCCTTTATTTTTAAATACAGATTGTTTTTTGTGATCTAAAACACTGTGACAGATAGAAAAATTTAGACTACCTTGAACAAGTTCTGGGGGAATGTAGTGCTTGCACTGCTGTGCTGATGTAGGAGGTTGCTTCTCCACACTCCCTGTGCTCTTCCAGAAGTAGAGTACTTTGTCTTCTCCCCAGGGCTGTTTAAGACAATTGTGGGGAGGGGGAGAGTATCACCATCTTTAACAGTTAATAATAAAAATGATAGGGGACAGATTTCACGGGAGTTAGGGTTAAAGACCAAGTCTTTGAGCATTTAGGATTTATCAAATCTGAGATTATTTAGTAGCAGTGCACTGGTTTTCTTGTTATTATCACATATTTACTGTATGCTTCTCAGGGGCCAAGGGGCAGATACAGAGGTTTTAACCTTAAGACGCTGAGATTTTTGTTGGGAAGACAAAAACTTAAGCATAGTGTAGCAGAGGAGTCATGATGCTGGGACAAGATTAGGTACCTCCAAGAGGCAGCTGGAGGTCTTCCTGGCTCTTCTGACCAGCACGTGGCTGCATCAAGCTGGTTCGCTTTCTTAGTCCTAAATTGTCTGATTTATAAAGTTAGGTCATGGACGCAGCCCTTTCTGGGTGTGAGGTGCTGAAGGAGTAAGTATAACGTAACGGAAGTTGTGCACCCATTAGTTCATTTCTACTTCTATACAGTTCTAAAATGTAATGCTTTTTCATTTGCCTTATTTGTTTCCTAAATAAAATCTCTGAAGGATATGCAGGCTGAATGTGTATTTTAGTAACAGGTAGAAGTCAAATGAACTCTAATTACATTTGATTTAATGATGCCAATTTCTAAATCTAACAGCATGGTAAACCAAGGATGCCTGAAGGATAGCCTTCCCTCCCTCACTCTGTGCAGTACTGACGGGAGGAGCCCAAGCACAGATTAGTTAGTTTCTAGAACAAACAAAATAAAAATAAACTTTTAAATATACAGCCTATCCTGGCTTTAAGAAGGACTAAAATTTTAGGCTGTTTTTCTAATTGTTTTAGAATAATGATACAGTTCCTGTGTTGTGCAGAAAAGGTATGATTTGATCTCTTTTGTCTAAAAGGAGCACTGCTTCAAAATTTTATCAGCGAAACAGGTAAAATTAGTGTGATGATGATTCTCCCAGAATTGGTTCTTCTTTCGGAGGGTCTTTGCTGAGGCATGACTCAGTTGCAGCCGAATTATAATCGGTAAAGTTAAGTAGATGTCTGAATCGAGTCTATGAAAACTTGAAAAAATGTGAAATTGGTTAAAACCTTTTATTGATCCTTCCAGGAAAAAGAAAAAAAGGAATGACGACCACAGCCAGGTTTGAATTTAGTCCCTTTTGCTGCCTTACAGTAGGTGACCTGAGGACATTCCCGATGTTTTCAGAATTGTGCTGTCACTGGTGCAGGGCTAATGTCCTTCACTTTGGCAGTTAAACTGCTGTGGAAAGCACTTGTATTTGATGTACTTCTGATCAATACCTTGTACTTCTGTGTGGCTCTGCAGCCACTCTAACACTCGATTCTTCTTAGTGTTTCTGACCTAATAGTAAAGGACGTGGGGTCTTGCTGGAGATGTGGTTTTGAAACCTTGTGTCAGTCGAATTACATTTTAAAAGCACCAGCAAGCTTGCTACTTAAAATATGTCCTGCAGGACATATTTGCACAATGTTGAGAATAGTTCTGTTAATCCGCTTGGGTTCTTTGTGAGTTGAACTTTACTGTACTGCATTTTTCTTAAGGTGAGGATAACTAGTGGTTGCTTCATTCCAAATGTTAATGACCAGCAGCTAGCTTGCATCAGGAATTCCGTAGGTCATGGAGCGAGGTGCTAAGGAGTGGGTAGGACTCTGCCTGTGTCAGCTTCTTCCCTAATGTGCATTTTGATGCCCTTACAGGATTGATTTTACTTCTCAATATCTTTGTTCATATTAGAACTGCTTGACCTTCTATTTTTATGGTAGGGTTATCCTGATTTAAATAGGAACTATTCGAAACAGTGTGCTCCACTAATTTCTGTTCACAAAACAAAACACATGCTCTTGAGTGTTTGCACTTAAATCACGTATCCTTTCCTGAGATATTAATTTTTACCATATCTTAAAGAGTTGATTTTCCTCATCTGTAAAGCTAATTTTGCAGTTTTATAAAAAAACTAAGTAGTTATTTTATTCTGTAAATATAATTGGTTAAGTACTTATAAATTGAAAGGCAAGGCATCTACATTTCATTCCATACAGCATTCAAGCTTTTCAGAGTATGTTACAGGACAGAACCAAAACTACAGTTGTTTAGATTGTTATGTTTGCAAAATAAACAATTGTTTGTTACAGTTATGTATATTAAAATAATACATGATAAACAATGTCAATTTTTTTTTTTTTGCAAAAAGCTTTTTATTTATTGTCTTATAGTGGTTTTTCAAAGTAGTGTATTTTTATTTTTTTTACTTTTTTTTATTGTTAAACTTATTGGGGTGACATTGGTTAGCAAGAATTACACAGGTTTCAGGTGTATAATCCTACAGTGCATCGTCTGTGCGTTGCATTCTGTGTTCACCACTCAGAGTCAGTTCTCTTAACATCATCATGTACTTGACTCCCACAATGTCCATTTTTAATAAGTCGTAGTGGGTGTAAGTGAAACAGATTATTTCTGTTAGGTTGGCAGAAAACATTGTTAATTTCGTTTTCAAGTCAGTTAATATTTCTTAAACCTCCAATGAACATAGGCTATGAAAGTTAAAGGAAAATGCATTCCCTATCTTCAAGAAGTTCACAGATTAGAAGGGGATAATACAGTGAGCTACTGTGATTTCAAACATGATGAAATGCCATGGGTACCTAGCACAGGAGGGTTAGGAAGGGGGTTAGCTCTTTCTGGGACACATGGGAAGAGGGTTAGCAAAGCTGATATTAATCCCTGAGGAATGAGCGTGGGCTAGAGGAGTCACATAAAGGAGACAACAATGTGAATCAAAGTGTGGCTGTATGAAAGTGGCTATTTCTGGGAATTAGAATAATCTTTGTGACTATTTGTAGGAATCCAGTTGTATCAGATCCTTAGAGAAAAATCCCCGCCTAGCGCCTGAACCACCTGGCACTAGACATAGAATGATTCTCCCTTCTTATGGAAGAAAGGGGTGCTGATAAAATTTTGACTGCTCTTTATGTAATGCCAAGCACGGCCTCTGGAACCTCCCTGTGAGATGGTGCTGCCCTTCATTATGGTAAAAGGAACCATATTTCATGGATGCCTCCATACTGAGGAATCCCTCTGGGCTGCCCTAGGGACGTGCACCTTTGCATTATGTGTTGCAGAGTGGAGGGGAAGTGAGATCTTCCCTGCTTCTCAGATAAGATCTTGTGGGATTTGTCATGGATGGGGTCTAAGGTGAATTCACTATGGCCCACAGCTTTTGCTACAGGAAAGGTAATAATTAGGAGGCCTAGCTCCTAATTTGCTGGTAGGAGCCCCTGGATATGTCCTGCAGCAGCTCTGTGGCAGTCTGTGACAAAACCCCTCTTGACCTGCCTGATTGAGAATCACCAAAGGAGCAGAGCCCATTCCGCATTTAGGACCCTAGAACCCCAGAAGGCCCTGCCTTATGGCACAGGGCTGCAGACACGCTCACGGTGCCTGATGTAACAAGAACCAACGGGCCACTGAAACCCCAAGCCAGTTTCCACCCCGCCGTGGGGTTTCTGACTCACTGCAATTAAAATCAGAGTAAGACCTATTCCAGAAAGTGTCAGACCTTAAAAGAGAAGTGGACAGCCCAGGGATAGGGCTGAAATCCGAAAAGTTAGAATGAGATGAAGATTGTCAAGATGACGATCGTATCTCGTGATAAGGATATTTATACCATAAGCAGGGAGCAGCCACCAAGGGTTTTTTTTTTTTTTTCCTTTTTTAGTAAGCAGGTATTGGGAATGACATGATGCAATTTGTATTGGGAAAAATAACTGGCAGGCATGGGTGAAGGTAAGGTATGATGGATGGTGAGATGAAAGCAGGGACTGTTGGAGGGTTTTTATGTGTAAAACCAGCAGATTATGGGGACTTATTGGGAATAAGGAAGAGGTATGTAGTAGAGACATCGAGCACTTATTCTCTGATTGTCCTCTTGTCTAGGCACAGGGAGGCTTATACTTTTCTGCATTTTCAGCCAGGTGAGTTTATATGACTAGTTCTGGCCCATGTGTTGTGAGCAGAAGCCAAATGTGAAGCATTTCATTGTCACTGGAAGACCTTCCAGCCTCTTCTTCCTCTTGTATAATAACGAGGAGACTGCGTGTTTCAGCTAGAGGTTAGTGGAGCCTCCGTCAGCTGAGCTCCTGTAGAGTTGTTCAGCTTTACAGTGATCAACATTTGTATGAAGGTACTAAGATTTAGGGGATGTTTGTTACCACAGCACATTATAGCATATCCTAACTAAAACAAGGTGATAACGTCATAGCATGCATTTGTAGATGGAACCTGCAGTAGAAAAACAGATTTTCCTTATTATGTTCTCTTACATATTTAATGGGTGCTGCCTGAGGAAGAAAATCCTATACACATGCTGAGTTAGAATTAAGTAGGTTTCTTCCTATGATTTCTTACCATTTTTAATGCACTGTGGTGAATTTTGCAACTGCAAGCCGAGGGAGAGTATGCATTGCTTCCTAAACTTACCTGACTGTGGAATCTCCTTTTTCAGCAAGTGCACTTGCTAACATTTTGAGGAGCACAGTTAAGGAAATACCAGATCGCACAATTGTAATGGTCTAGGCATAACACCAGTTGCATCAGTTTTAGTTTTATTTTTATTTTCAAGAAGTTTCCTCCATTGGAAAGGAAAGGGAAAATATAAAGGATTGGCTGTAGTGAGACATACTGGACATTTAAAGGAAGAGTAAAGAGGTTATATTGGTTCATATACCAACTCATTTCCACTTGATTCCTTACCAGTCTCCACGGTACCTTTCCTGAAGAACTTTGTTCCTTTCCTCAAGCCATCAGTCCCGTTTCTATCCCTCTTTGTGGGTCTTACCTTCCCGGAACCTTACTGAATGTCTCTGTTCAGCATGAGCTCTTCTTCCAGTCCGTCTTGGGATGTCTTTAACGTCATCCCTTTTATTCCCTGTTATCTCAGAAGGAGAAATGTTCTGCCAGAAGTGTTAACATCTCCCCATCCCCCAACCCCCCACATGAATTTGTGCCCTTCCATTTATTATTTTGAGTCTTAGTCTCTCCATTGCCTCCTCCTTTGCCTATAGATGTGTTAAGTCATTGCTATTGGGTCAAACAGCGTATCTCCTCTTCTAGTTTGCATCACCCCTTCAAATTAATATTGCTCTATTTTTGTAACTCCTTTATTTCCTTACATAGAGAAGAACATATGGCGTGCCTTCTCTGTGCCAAGAACTATTCTGGGTGCCAGGGACACGAAGACAAATAAGATATGCCTCATCCAACTGAATGGGCCACTGCAATGGCGTGCGATGAGTGTTAGGATAGAGATGCAGCACAGGGCCTTGTGGGGTGCCAAGCAAGAGCACAGAGCTGGGCTGGGGATAGCAGAGAAGGCTTGCCACGGGAGATGAGTGACACTTAAAGTAGTTAGCTGGTCAGCAGAGGGACTGGAGAGGAGAATGGGTGTGGGTGCACGGGAAGGTGAGAGTAGGATGGACTTCAGAAATTGGTGGCCTCTGTGCATTGCCTCAGCTTCAGTGCTGCTTAGAAAAAGGCTCACTGGATGTCCCCAGTGAGTTTTTAGGTTCACATGGTCACATGAGGACGTCGTCCATGTCCTCCCTGGAGCAGTAATTGTTGCTGCTCACTCTCTGGTCCATGACTTCTTTTATCTCTTAACTTCTGGTCCTTTTTCTAGTTTTCTAACCATGCTCCTTTTACTTCTCAGAAATCCCCCTTAAATCCTGGTGTTCCCAAGCTCTCAGACCTCTCCCCTGACCTTTACCCTCCCCGTGAGCACTTTTTCGTCCATGCAATTTTCTTTGGAATTTGAATTTATCTTCAGCCTTGCCTTTCTCCGCGTGGTCCCCTCTGCTGTGATCGTCCCTTCTCTGTGCCTGCCTCTTTCATATGCTTTGCATGAGTCTGAATTTATATTTGTTTTAAATGTGAATGTAAATTGCTAGAGTTTAAAAAGAACATGGTAGACACTCCCTGCCCATGTATCATTCACGAGCTAATCGTTTTAGACAGTGGCAGGTGGAAGCATCTGAGTGATGCTGAGACCTCCTTGGGCCAACACCTGTGAACAGCTGGGGAACAACTGCTTCGAGTTTATAGAGCTGCTTTGGGTTGTTAGTAAAATTCTCTTAGGTAGGTTTTCTGAGGATGTGTGTTCTGTTCTTGTCCAGTTACATTATTTTCTTTTTTTTTTTTTTTTTTTTTTTTTTTTTTTTTTTTTTTTTTTTTTTTTTTT